>JAMQCK010000088.1:0-79269 GCA_024196135.1 Pleurotus ostreatus/Saccharomyces cerevisiae fusant | reverse complement strand
TAGGCCCGAGAGCGGAGAGGGATGCAGGTCGAGGGCGAGGTGCAGATGTAGGTGTGGTTGGGCGCAGCCAGCTCGCGCGAGTTGGGATAGACATGGGCGTCGGCGCCGAGGTTTTGGGCGTACGGAGCGCAGTGCATGGATGCGGGGTAGGAGTGGGAGGGCATGGTGGTGGCAACGGCAATGGCGATGACAAAGGTGCAGCACTGGCACAAGAAAGACGGGGCGGGACGACGCCAGGAAGTAAGGACCAGCGCCCTCGGCGCCCTCGGATATATACGCAGCGCCGCCTTTGTCTAGCGCATCGTGTCCGGGAGCAAACTCAAGGGGGCCGCCGCGGCGCGTGCGGCCGGGCATGGGGGTGCATAACGCCGGACATGAGGAGATGACTGGCGCTGTCGAGAGAAAGAGTATAAAGGCATCGTGATAGCCGTGGGGGCCTGACGGCGGGGGGCGTGGAGGGCGGCGCTTTGTTGCGCCACCGCGCCGCACATCTGGTGAGCGGTGTCGCTGGGTACGGAGGCATATTCGGCAGACTTGGGAAGGGGACGAGGGGGGCGTGTGTGATGCGAGCGGGCTGTTGGAAAATCGCAAACGTTCCGTTCTTCGTCCTGTCTGCTGCAAAATATCATGACTGCGAGGGCATGTCCGTGTGGTATATATGCCAGTGCCTTGACAAGCAGCAGTTAACCCTCGCCACTGAGCGCGAGGAAGTCAAGAGAGCAGTTGCCGAACGCGCTGCCGATCCCCTCCCAGGAAGTACACATGACAAGCAAACAAAGCAAGCGAAGTTGATGCACGAGTTCTATCTTCCGATTGTAGAGAGTCAGGACCGCATGGTAGGAACCATTAATCGCGGAGTGATATCCAATACTTCCCTCCCGTCCAGAATGACCGCGCATCGTGCCGAAGGAACCCCAGAAACAGTGATAGACCTGTCGGAGTTTGGAGTCACTTGTGAAAGCGTCCATAGCCGGGTGACAATGTTCTCCTGAGCATCTGTAGATTTTAAAAGAAGTAGAGTGAGCAACAGTAACGCAGGGCCTCAAAGTTGTCTTGAGAGTTGAACGTCGGGAGCAAGGTGCACCGGCAAATGCCGGTGTGCATCACGCGTTATTTGTGACGCGCTTAGACACTTCAACATCGCTTCCCGTACCCTCATCTAGACATTCCTACGACCCTCTGATATAGAAAATATGAATAGGTCTGTCGCCAGAGCCCATGTTCGGTTGGCCCGTGCCTGATGTTTTTTTCCCGATTTGTAGAGGCCCTCTGATCCTGGTCGGTCATTCTGTTCTCTGCTGACATGGTCTGACCGGATTCTCATCCCTCAGACGATAGATGAAGCAGAGGTTCGTTGTTTGAGGTAGACTGTGATTGAATTATTCACACTTTCGCATAGTATCTGCTTGACCAGCTTGTGCGTACCCCCTGCGCTGGCAGTCACGGCTGTCAGGCCAAGTTGACCAATACAACGGCTGACCTTCGTCAGCCTCCTCCCTCGCCCGACGATGATGAGCTCGTCAAGAAGCTTCGCCAGCGCCTGAAGGACTTGCTCACGGACCTTCGCAAGGGCGCCGAGGGTGTGATCAACTCATAGATCGCCTTCCACCCGGAAACTCAACACCAATGTATTCTTATACTGATTGTGCTGTTGTCTATGGGCACACGCGCGCGTTGTACATGATTGTATGTCGAATGATGCTTTCGCTCTGCCTTCTCGAGCCCATGCGTCGCTATCTCTTGCCCAACTCCGTCTCCCTGATGAAGATGGAGGAGACGAGCGCGAGCGCCGCCGTCACCGCGGTGAACCAGAACACCGTGTTCAGCGCATGCTCGTACGAGTATCGGACAATACCCCTCGACTCTGGATCGAGCTCTTCGAGGTAGGCGAGCGACTCGCGGACACGCTTGACGATCTGCAAGACGAGAACCGCGTCAGTCACCCGGGCGAGGCACTGATATACAATGTGAGAATACACACCTCGTCGACGTCCTGCCCGTGCAGCCTCTGGTGCAGCGTCTTGCGGAGAACATCCTGCAAAATGGTGCTCGAGATCGCAAGACCCGTAACCTGCCCGAGCGAGCGGAAGAGGTAGGATCCTGCGAATCTTCTAGGCAAAGTGCGCGCATCCAAGACCACGTCTGCAACTCACCCGCCGTCGCGATTGCCTGGTCCTCCGTCCCCGCATTCGCAATGAGCGAGATCAGGCTCGTCGTCACACCCGTGCCCCCGCCAATCCCCTGCACCAGCAGTGCGACGACGAACCAGACCAGCGCATGCTTTGCCGTCCCCGTGTTCAGCGCGATCCCCGCGACACCCGCCGCGAACAGCACGTACGCTGCGACCGTCAGCCGGTAGTACTTCCCCGTCTTCTGCATGATGAGCCCGCCGCCCAAACTGCCCGTCGTTCCCGCGATGACGCTCGGAATAAGGTACGCGCCCGCCTGCCCCGCGCTCAAGCTCATCACGGCCTGATAATACAAGGCGAGATTGAACAGCACGGGCGTTGTGGTAAAGAATTGCCAGAAGTTCGTCATGAGGCTCGCCATCAGGTCGCGGTTGCCGACGAGGCGCAACGGCACGAAAGGCTCGGCGGCGATGCGGAACTCGACGAAGAGGAAGACGGGAAAGGAGACGAGGAAGACGAGGGTGGAGGCGAGCGTAGCGCGGTCCGTCCAGGACTCGTTCCCACCGCGATCGAGCGCGAAGAGCAGGGAGAAGATGGTGAGGATGAGGAGGACGGCGCCGGCAAAGTCCACACGGCGGAGCTTGGCGCGGAGGTGGGAGCGGTCGGCGTGGGGGAGGTGGAGGAAGACGATGACGGCGACAATGGCGAGCGCGGCGATGGGCACTTGGATGAGGAAGCCCCTGCAGAGGGTGAGATGATGTTGTAGTAAAGTGTAGGAATGTAAACTGACCATCGCCATCCGATGCTGTCAGCGAGGATGCCACCGAGGGGAGCGCCCGTCACAGAGCCCGTCGCGAATATTATGTTCAGAATGCCCTGCCAGGTGCCGCGAGAGCGCAGAGGGACTACGTCGGATAGGATGATGCTGACGACGCTATAGCGCACAAGTCAGTCGCTGGAGAACAACGAATGTTGACGGCACGCACGTAGACATTCCCCCACCTCCCGCACCAGCAAGTGCGCGCGCCGCAATGAGCTCCGTCATGTTCCTCGCGAGACCGCAGAAGAGACATCCCAGCGCGAAGACGGTATACGCAAAGAGGAGGCACGCCTTGCGGCCGAAAATATCACTAAGCTTGCCATACAGTGCTCTAGGAGTGGGATCAGCTTCAGAAGCGAAGATGAGTGATCGGACGTACTGGAAGCTGGTGGCTGTGAGCATGTATGCCGTAGCGATCCAGCTGGTGCTCTGCAGTTGATTGAGCTCGCTACCAATGACTGTGTACGCTGTTCGGGTAAGTGTAAGTGAAGGAAGAGACGAGGGGGATGGTGAGGCGCACAAGAGACAACGATCGTAGTGTCCAGCGCTGCGAGGAATATACCGAGGACCAATGGTACTATCTGTGCGTACAAGTGAAGGTCAGAACTCTGATACTTCACCAAAGCACTACACGCACTATAGTGACCATAGCCGGCTTCTTGACCTCCTCGGGGGCGGCGTTCTCTACATCCTCTACCACAGAGTGCGCGGGAGCATGATCGGTGTATGACCTCTCCTCCTGCGCAGAGGACAGCAAGGGAGATCTTTCGGTGGACATCGTGGGCCGCCCGCGCTTGCACTACAGTCTGAACGCGAAGGAGAGGGTTGAGGGCAAGGGTGGGAACGATAGAGAATGCGCAATCTCGCACACTAGATAACGCATTTCGTCGGTTTTAGTCATCCCCGAATGTCAGTTGCGGCGAACAGGCAGCTCGCCGAGCACAATGAGCAAGCAATCGTTGACTTCGGCGAGTGCGCAACGGTCGGTCATGACACAGGGAGACGAGGGGAAGATGAGACAGGCGCCCGCCGGTCGGTTTCCCAGCCTGAAGGAGCTCGGCTACTGCCGAGGGAACTTGCACAAATCGTTATGACTGGCGCTTCGTTATTTTCTGTCCTTATAGGAAATCGCTGGTATGCCCGTCTGCATGAATCAGCAAGCTCACCTTGCAGCAGGAAAGGCAAGGGACCAGCATTGCCACCAAGCTTGGCAGAGAGGTGTACATCGTTATAGCTCAGGGATCTGCAAGTGTTCCTCGTCTGATATTCTGTAGTATCGGGCGGCTACTCGGTCTGTATGGTGCGCCTATAGTGGCAGCGAGGTCAACAGTGCTCTTTGAACAACTCATTGAGCGATACTAAAGTCCGCAGCGCTGGTATTCTCCTTCAATAAATGATACCGTACTGTACGTGGTAAGATCAGAGCCGTTAATTAGGGTCTACAGAATCCCTTTTGTGTGGCTAGAAGAATGACATACCACGGCACGGTGCATACTGATGATCGACTGCGTCCTCGAAGTCCTCGAAGTCCGTCCAAGGCCCGTCCTCGAGGCTGCGATACCTGCGCAACATCCTCGAGACCCGATCCCACGCCTCTTCACGATAAATCACGGCGGCCTCGCCGCAAAACATCAGGTCATCATTGACACGATACACTACCTCCGTGAGGGCGGGAAATAGCACAGCCAGGCAGTCCGCGACCTCGTCAGCCCTTTCGATGCGTCCGTCGTTGATCTCCAAGCGCTCGAGAGCAGGGTCCGGCGATTTAGCCAGCGCAATCTCCTCGCTCGGCAAGTAAGCAGACTGGACGTCCAACTTGAGGGTGAGCGTCTGCAGCTGCTTGCAATGAGTAGCAAACGCGAGGAGGGTCTTCAGCGTGCACGACGTTCCTGTTACGTTCGGTATGCACAGGGATACGAGATTGGGCCACCACTGTGCGAGCTCGCTGTAGTCGTCGTTGGTGAGGCCTACGGCACCCTCCTCCTCTCCGACGGAGATCACCTCAAGCAGACGGTGCTGAGAGAGCGGTCGAAAGAAGTCGAGGGGTACCAGCAGGGGGGTAGGTGGATCATTGGACATAGGAGTCGGTGGCACGCCTGCCAGAATGTCGAGGTGGGTCAACGCTGTCGGGGAACAATGCTGGGCTACAGCGGCAATGAGCGTCTTCATCTCGTCGCGAGTAGCATAGCGCGTTATCGGCATCTTGAGTGTCTCGATCTCGCGCGGCGTGTCCCCCAAATACTGCAGAAGCGCCAACGCGAATTCCGGGCACACTCGTGGAAGCCGCAGGCGGCGTAGACTGTTAAAGCCTGTTTTAATACCTGCTGGGCCTATGTGCTGCATCGCGAGCGCGCTGGATGGGCTCCTCAGCGCGTAGGTGGGGTCCTTTAACCGCAGGTGCGTGATGGACACACGCTGTCCAAGAAGCATGACGAGGACGCCGCCGTAATCGAGGCCGACGAGAAGAGAGAGGTGTGTGATCGAAGAAAGGCTTATGATGTGCAATCCTAATTGCTGAGCTTGCGCGATATCATTGTCGAACCTATGAAGGCGGAGGTCCAAGAGTAGGTGGGTCAGCTTGGGACAGATTACATCTGTTAGGATTGGGACATCAGCGCCTCGAGCCCAGATCTGCAGGTCCCAGATTGTCGACGAGTACAATCGGAAAGGCTCGACCGAGCTGTGCATGGTGACAAGAAGTCGCTCGAGCTTGGACATCACCAGAGAGCAGACAGTGAGTACGAAAAACTGGACGACGGGTGTACACAGCTGATCGTCAAAACGGAGGATTCTGACGTGGCTTCCTAGCCGCTGAATGAACTTCAAGTCCTCTTCTCCCAACCGTCTGATCATATTCTGGCGTGGGGTTAGCCCAATTATATCTGCATAAGGCGACCACGCACAATTTTCCGGTTCCCAGCACCCGGAAGCGGAGAAGAGCCCGAAGAAGGCTGCGACTGAGTATCTTCATCGACCATGGTCCACATATCGTTGGGTAGGAGCTTCACCAAGGCGAGCTGATCCGGCAGCATCTCCCAGAGCCAAGGCGTGGCGCAGTCGTTCCAAACCTTCCAAACAAGCGCATATCTGCCGAGTGGTCGGGCTGACGCATATATCCGCTCGCTTGTGGGAATAAGGTGTTCAACGTACTCCGGACGGTCGGCAGCAGCTTCAAGAATGGCGGAGAGTATCTCCGGTATGTCGATAGGTCGCGCTGCGGGTAGAACCATCGCTGGGAATCGTGGGAGTTCGACAGAGTGCGATATGCGCGCGACAGAACCACTGATACGCGATCGAGAATATACCGATAGTCGGTACGCGCTCTGCCTCAGATGAGCGCAGGAGGCAAGAGAAGTTGTCACCACGCGATTCAGGCGTTTACGGCAGACGCCGAGGGGTCTGGAACCAACGCGACCAATGGGGGTTCGATTCTTTCCAGGGCACTTGATCTTCAACAAGCAGCACCAGTTTGGCACGCAACATGATATCCCCAAATTATATGCGGTGAACAGTCAGTACAGCGACCTTCTATGTATACCCTCATATCAATCCTGCCTTGCTCGTGGATCCAGGAACTAGACTCTCTGCCGTTTCGAGCGTTTCCTTCCATATCTTCTGCTCCACCGCACGGCCAGTGGGGGTCTCCGAGAATGGGAAGGGCCTTATCAATGTCAGATACGAGTGTGCGAGGGTATGCAGACGAAAGACGTACGGAAAAACCTCCATGTCTGCAACAAGTGCTCCATGGCTATCCAGCCCCGCAGCGGCAGCCGCGTATACAACACAGCGCGCGCCTTCCTCGGGAGTGCGCCCACGCAGATTGACAAGCGGTCTGATGAGCGAGACCCATTTGGGCTGCCCATCCGCCCCGAGGCCCGTGCTGACCTGCCCGGGGCATATAGCGTTGACGATGACTCGCGTGGCATCCATCCGCGAGGCCATCGCATGCCAAAAAGCCTGCACGACGTACTTCGTGTCGCCGTAGTGCGTGCCCCAGCTGAAATGCGCAGGATCGTTGAAGTGCGCGGCGACGGTCTTCGTCATGTCGATGGGGCGCTTCGCGAAGGTGTGCCGCGTCGCCATGCGCGATCCGAGGACAGTGATGTGCGCGGGGCCGCCGGTGCGCTGGAGGGTGGGGAGGAGCAGGACGGCGAGGAGCGCGTTCGAGAGGTGGTTGACCTGGAAGCTGACCTCGTTCTTCGTCTCAGGGGCGAGCTCGAATTTCATGGGGTAGACGCCGGCATTGAGGACGAGGATGTCGAGTCGCGGAGCCTCGCGCTCAACGCGGCCGGCGAACTCGATGACGGACGAGGGCGCGGTGAGGTCGAGACGGAAGACAGAGATGGTAGGCGCGGGATTGCGCTTTGCCACAACTGGGTCCGCGAGCAGCTGGCGCTTTGCATCCTCGCCTTTGGCCGGTGTGCGAACGGCGAGGATGAGGTGCGAGAGGTTGAGGTGGAGGAAATGCCGGGCTACCTCTAAGCCTATTCCAGCATTACCGCCCGTCACGATAGCTGTCTTCCCGCTCAAGTCGAGAGACGCGGGAAGCTTTGGAACAGGTGGCTGAAGAAGAGGCATCTTAGTCGCGTATCAACCTAAAGGGGGAAAAGATGGTCGGGGAAAGGGTGGTCCTTGTAGATTCTCATTGAGGGAGGCGACTTATACTGGCAGCCAGAGTGGGTTTTTGGTCCTATCTTGGTCAGGTTCTTGGTAAGTTCGAACTTGAAGCAGGGGAAGCTCGAGATCGACGTTATCGACTTGAAGATGCCAGCCGCAAATCCGCGGCCCGCGGGCGGCAGCTGACTAAACGTGCTTACGCTGCCCCTAAGCTACCTCTTTTAGCACCTTTCTGACTTGTCCGACTGAGGGAAACTCTTGTAGGCGAGTGCATGTATGAAGGCAGTGAGTCAGAATTCGAACGTTTCAAGAGGACTATATGAGATGGAAGGTGAGAGGAGGCGATCGAAGTCACGGTAGGAATGTTGCCTTTTCGATGGAAGGGTGGGTCTGAGAAGAGGGACTATGTAGGTAGAAAATCAGTACACGAGCGTAAAGCAACGTGTAAGGCGCCTAAGTAAATTGCTTGCATGACCGCCGACCGCGAAGTTGAACTTCGGCCACGTGTGTGACCGGCGATAGCCGACATGCGATGGAAATTAAATCCGGTGACCGAACACCCTTCTCTCCCGCGCTCATTGTCCGTCGAGGGTTTCTCATTCTCGGCTGCGCTATGTCTCAGTCCATTCCTTCTGCTGCGCTGTGTCTCCGAAATGATCTCTCAGGCAACCTATAGCCACGGAAGATGCATCGAAACCGCCTCGAAAATGAACCGGCTGACGACGGAATTGATTATCTAGCAATGATGGCTCCGCCTTTATGATGCAGGACAAAGAACAAAGCTCTTTCTAGCGGCCTCGCGAACAAACAACCCTCAACGCCTCGAGGACTCGGGGATGCGAGCCGAGCGCTGGCATATATAAGCTGACGGTCTTCCATCCCTTTCGCGCCGACCGCCCCTTTGTGTTGTGGATTCTCTCAAAGCCCAAAGCTCGTTTACGTCAAACTTTCTACCACGGATATGGACATCTCACACTACCCTGCCTCAGCGAACTTTATGCCTGCCACGCCACAGCTGGGCGATACACGAGGCGGTGGCATTCTTACTTCCTCGCATCCCCTTGCCACTCATGGCGGTCCTGCCACCCATGACGTATTCCCTACTCATGCCGGCCCTTCGGCCTCTGCTGCATCTGCCCCCTTCCCTCCTGCACCTGCCGCATCCGCCCCCGCCATTCCATCTGCTACTCCCTCTGCTACCAATGGCGCCCCTCCTTCCTCCCGTCCCCTCGCTTATGAGGCGACCGAGATCATCTCCGACGACGACGGCTCTGCTCAACAGCACGCCCACCAATCAACCGTCCAACCTGCCCCCTCCGCTCTCAACGCCGCCCCCACCGCTCCCAACGCCAGCGCCCAACCCAACGCCAGCGCCCCACCCAACCCCCTCCGCCGCCGCGGCCGCCCCCGCGGCCTCGGACCCCGCGCGCACTTCGAGGCCCTCCGCATCTGCCAGAACCCCGCGCTGCTCCAGAACGGCAACGACGCCGAAATCGAGCTCGAACGCCTGCGCAAGGAGCGCGAGCAGCGCGAGATCGAGGAGAGCCACCGGACGATGTACAAATACGTGCTGGAGAACGAGCAACGGCACGTCAAGGCGAAGAGCTTTGAGGCGTCTGTCCTGGCGCTGGCGAGGGCGAAGGCGCTCAAGGAACAGCAGGAGAAGAAGTTGAAGGAGCAGCAGGAGAAGGCGCAGAGGGTCAAGGCGAAGGGGGGCAAGAGGAAGGTCAAGGCGCTGTCGCCAGAGGAGGCCGAGCGCAAGGCGAGGGAGGCGAAGGAGCGCGAGCTCAAGAGGCTGGCGAAAACGCCGAAGCGCCCGCCGCCGAGCCACGGATACGACACGCGGCTGAGGAGCAGGTGGGAGAGCAGCGGGAGCTCGAGCAACTCGATCGGGACGACGGAAACTGCTGCCTCTTTCCTCGATTATGCCATGGTTGTCGACGACCACGGGCTGGAGTCTCCACTTACTTCTGAGGACGAGCTCGCGCGCCAGGTAGAGGAGGACAAGAAGCGGTTTAAGGCCGCTGCTCCGGCCGCGCCCATTCCTCCTGCTCCTGCAGGTCGCTTCGCGGGTCCCGCCCTCCGCGCTGCGCAGGCTGCCCGAGCTGACGCCAACGCCGCGGACTCCCAGGTCGCTGACGCGGACGCGATGGACACCAGGCCCGACAACGGCGACGTGCCAACCGAGCCCGATGACGATGCGGGCCCCACCGAGCCCGCCGCTGACGCGCCCACGGAACCCAACGACGGCGCACGCACCGAGCCCGACAATGGCGACGGCCATCCGAACGCCGACGAACAACGCCGCGCCTCTCGGTTCCCCAAGTGGAAGGGATGGGTCAACCTCGAAGAGGAACAAGAGTTAGGCCTGCGCCCGTATAACACGCTCCCGCCAGATTGGGCGCGCGCGAAGGCGTTTCCACTGCAGCGCCAGAAGACCGAGCCTGACTTGTAGGTCACTTGATTTCTAGCTTGTTGTGCGTTCTTTGTCTGCTATTGGTCTATCCTGTTTTATGCCTCACTGTCTGTTGTGCTATGTCTCGCGCTGTCTATGTATGCTGTGATCCTATTGTATATACTATGCCCTGAGTTCCCTTCCCATTCGAGTATGCTACCCGTTGTTGTCTGTCGACGCATTACATGACAGATATAGATCGTCTTTCTAGTGATGTATATACTCGAGTCTAATGTCAACGCAATTTTACAAGCTGTTGTCCGTTTGCGGGAAAAGGCGCATATATGCCACTCAATTGTGGCAATCATGCTTGTCACTGTTTGTTCCGCGCGACGCGACACGACGACCGTTGCTGACATAACTTCCTTCCTCCCGCCATGATCTTTCGATACTCAAAAGCTCGCTTGCACTGAACTCCAACCCCGCCTTTACCATTCGCGGACAGGCTGGCCTGCCTGATCCTACCTACCTACCCCTTTCGACTTGCCGGGTCAGCCGGAACACCACTGCAAGCTTCAAATCCCTACGCGTCTAACTGAACTTCGTAAACGCATACCAATATAAACTCAACCCTCATTGCGCAAGAGACTGAGACCAAGACCGGACTTACCCTTCACTTTGCCTCCTTCCACAGGCTCAACAGACGTCCACAGACGTTCCTGCACTTCACGTCTCCAATCAGGACGTGCGGCGCAACATCCCCAGGACGGTGCGCTTAAAAGGAGATGGACCACCGTTACCTGTCGCCTTGAAATGATATTTTCGCTTGGAAACCTCCCCGTACGTCTTCGGACGAGCACGGTGAGTACCTCTAATGTGCCCTCCCTTTCTCCAATCGTATTCCTTGCTGTTATATCTCATCCTCACCTATCAGAGCATGTCGTCCCTCCCCAACAGTGGCATACGTACCCTCCGCTTTCTCACTGGCCGACTTGCGCTTGTAGGTCCCGGCGTGCACCGATCTCGTGACCGTCCAGGTTCGGCACGTTCCGTCGTGACGGCGTCGTCGGCGGCTCTACGAGAACTGTTGAGTGTTGGTTCTTTGGTTCTTACCCTCTCCGGCGCCCTAGGAGTGTCAAATCAGACCTCGCCTGACCTTCAACAAGGAGATGACGACTTGCGAGCAGACGCATGTTGTCCGTTCCTCGGACATGCTGCAGCGAAACGGACAAGAGCCACGCTCGCGCTCCTAAATGCTCCCATCGGAAAGAATCTGCGCCACTGCCAACATAGTCGCTGCTTCCGTGCATCTATCAGCAGTCAATGCCCTTCATTCACCTCCTTCTCCTTCGCGCGCCGGACCAACACGACGCGGACACGTGTGCGGAAAACCGTCCTATCGGCGTTCGTCCGACTTCCGTCAGACCGCCAGGTTGCAGCCAGTCGGTCACGAACGACCGCATGCTGGTCACGAAGCTCGCTGGGGTCTAATAGGCGCCATTGCAGAGCTAGCCAGGTAGTCAGGACAGCCCGCTGGCACCCTCTCACCCCATTCCCCCCGCCAGCGCGCGCCCCCTCCCCTTTCTTCCCTCTTATCGGACGTAACGCACGCCATCGAGCCGCCGGACGCGAAGACGCAGCAGCCGAATAGCATGGATCCGCTGATCGAGCCGGACGATGCGTGGAAGGCCGAGGTTCGCGAGCGGGTACAGAAGGACCTCGACTCGCTCGCGCAGGAGGCCTTCCGCGACCGCGAAGTGGGCCTCAAGAACGCCGAGTCGGACATCGAGCGCAAGCTCGTGCAGGAGGCCTTCGACGATAGCATCGCGCACCTGCGCTACATCCGCGAGGAGCAGATCGAGACCGAGATCCAGAAGGAGCGCGAGAGGATGCGCGTCGAGGGCGCGCACGCGCACGGCAGCCTCCAGAGCGCGAGCGGCACCCACCATCGGCGGGGGATCAGCTACTCGGAGCGGCACGGTGCGCAGAACTATCGTGAGTGGTGCCCGCCGCGTGTTTCGCCGTACTGATCGACGCCACGATCGGTGACGCAGACTCCCCTCGACCATCGCACCGTCCAGAAAGCCGATCATCCGTCGACCACAAGATCTGGACGCCGTCCATCTCCCCCGAGCAGGACTACTTCTTGGAACAACAGCGAAGGCTCGGCCGCCCGCGAGCCAATTCCACCGCATCGCGCAGTAGCACCCCGTACCAGCCGTTTGCGCGCTCCCTGCAGCCCAATGGGCGCACCGTTTCCGCTTCCTCCACCGCCAAGGCTTCGTCCACGGGGCGCTCCGCCCCACCCCCGTCCGTGGGGCAACCACGTGCACGTACAGCGTCCATGTCCTCGTCCGCGGTGTCCTCGTCGGCAAACGCGAACCCCTCGTTTACCGTCATCAATGAAGACGAGTATGATGTGTTCGCGTTCGATGAGTTCGATGGGGACTACCCGGGACGACCCTCTAGCAGAAGGCCGTCACACGTGAGGCCGGACGCGGCTGAGGGGCGTTCTGGGGAAGGCACGGCGCCGATGCGGATACCCATCGTGAGGCCAGAAGCCCGGTCAGCGTCGCACATGGCGAGGCGCGCCGCCACGGCGGATATCGTGTCGGGTAGTCCAACGGCGGTGTCCTTAGCGTGAGTATACGATGGAATTGCCTTTCATCTATCGCTGACATCCATCTAGGTCTACCGCTGCCTCCGCTAGCCAGCCACGAACATCATCCTACCTCTACGTGCGCACGAACACGCCGCACGCTCCTCGCTCCGACGACACGGGGCACGACACCGCCGACGCAGGCGGCTCGTCTGGCTCCGACCCCGACCACGCCGACCGCGTCACCGTCGAGTCCGAGGACCTCAGCGAGGAGGAGGGCGAGCTGAAGAACATCCGCCGCCGCCTCGAGGTCGCGCGCATGAAGGAGAGCGTCGCGCTCGGCGAGTTCCAGCGCGCGATGGAGACCTACCATTCCGCGAAGCAGGCGCGCGAGGCGATTGAGCGCGAGGTGCAGGGGCTGGAGGAGAAGCGGGTGAGCAAGATGAAGAAGATGTATCGGGAGATCTTGCGGATGCCGGGCAAGGGGAAGGCGCGGTCGAGTAGTCGGAGTGGGTGGGGTGTGGGGTCGTGAGTGGGGTGTGCGGGGCGCGAATCAAGGACACCGGTTGACTCTTCACTCTGTAAATCTCTTCGGGTTCACTTGGAAGATATTCATGGGTCTTGTTGTACGATCCCATCCTCATGTGAAGGTGAAATCTGAGAAAGGCCCATGCGTACTCGGGTGGATAGGGACTTCAGAGCGAAGCGTAAGGTCTCAATGCTCCTACGCATAAGGGACAAACCAGCTCAGCTCACCAATGCACGACGGGGCATGGCGGCTGGCAGAAGAGGCGGCCCGGACGAGCCGTCGAGTGTGTGACCAACCGTGACATTTGTCCATTTTTGTCCTTGCTCTTCCGGTCATGGCAAGCGTGATCGCGCGCGCCTCCGTGCGCTTAGCGCTCCGTTCAGCACCCATAGTTCCCCGGCGGACTCTGCATGTCTCTGCACCTGGTGCGTTTGCAGTTGAAACAAACGTAGAAATGCCCCTGAACTAGCTGTCAGCACTCAGGAAGAAGAGCAAGGGCAAAACCACCGTCTTCGAGGATGAATTCTCCTTCGAGGAGTCCGGCGAGTCCCTCTTCGCCGACGCGGGCGCGGAGAGCGCTATGGAGGGTTTGAAGGACGAGGCGTCTACGGCCCCGGCGGAGGACAAGCGGAACGAGCATGTCGCGAACACGAACAAGCTCTCTCCGGAGGCGCGCCAGCAGCGGTTTGACGAGCTGTACAACTTCGTGAAGCCGAGAATAGGCAGGCGGCCAATTCACAGCAAGGAGCAGGTCCGGCGGTCTGCGTGGAACCACCTCATTCAGCTCGCGACGAAGCCCGAGCAGCTTGAGCAGGTCGTCGAGCTGCTGCCGGCCTGGAAGGACAGCGGGCGGGAGATCAACGCGACCATTAGCGAGTTGTTCATTCGTGCGTCCTCCACTGGTTGTTTTAAGCTTCTCTTGCTGATACACCGCTCAGGCCGCTGCCACGAACTCCAATCCCCCGCCCTCGCCGTCAAGGTCTTCGGTGACTTCGGCCGCTACGGCGTCCCCCTCACCCTCGAAGGCGGCCGCACGCTCCTCTACTCCCTCCTCCTCTACGACTCCATCCCCAACATCGTCGCCGTCACCACGCTCTACAAGGTGTACGACCTCCCGCCGCTCGCCTCCGACCTCGTCTCCTGCAGCATCCTCGTCGCCGCGTGCCACAAGCACGGCGACGCGGACGCGCAGGTCGTCGCGGAGACGCTTACGCCATTCTTGAAGGAGTTGGTGGCGAAGGGCGGCGAGGCGGGGCGGGGGAAGCACCCGGAGGAGCAGTACGACAAGTGGTTGAGCTGGGCGCTGTTCCAGGTGCATCAGGCAAGGGTGCAGGCGGCGCAGCCGTCGTATCCGTGGCTGGAGAAGTGGCGGAATGTGTGGGAGACGAAGGGCATCGTAGATCCTGTCACGAAGGAGCCGGTACAAGCCGCTGCGTAACTTACCTTCTGCGCAATACTACTCACACCATTCATGCTTCCGTCGCATCGAATATACACGACACCACCTTTCAGGCTCGCCTCGTCAGACAGCAGCCCCGGTCACGTCAGTCCGAGCACACTTATAATGACAAGTACAAGCAGAACAAGGGAACTCTGTCGGCAATCAAACTTGCGTATCTCGCTGTGTTATCCTTGTGCTATTGTTCCCAACTTGGGGTACACTGTGACTTCTGTTATCCACTCGACTAACCAGCTCGAACCTTCGCACCTTTCCAACAAAGCAGGCACATATTCAGCAACAGCCTCTCTTCCATGCCCATTCAATTCATCACGATCCCGCCATTCACGTCGACCTGCTCAGGGTCAGTTTTTTGGTTCATGTTCGACGACAGTACAACATCGACTCACCCCGGAGCCTGTTCAATTACACGCTTAGGTGAGTGCACGCAAAGACGGGCAATGAAGATAAGACTTACCAGTAATAAAGTCAGCCTTGGGAGAAGCAAGGAACGACACCACGTTCGCGATGTCTTCTGGTTGGCTGATGCGCCCGACGGGTGTTCTTGCGTTGGCCTGGAGGTCAGCGTTCGTGAGTTCTACCTCTGCACCGCTATAGGTGATGCTTACGGTTGCGTAGAGTGCGGCTGCGTCCCCCGACTTCTCTGCAATGGCGCGCACTGACCGCGATTCGTCAACGCGAATAAGGGGCTATCTGGATTCAAATTCACGTACCCATGTTTGTGTCTACCCAGCCTGGTATGGATGACGAGAGTCAGTGCTTACGCAGAACGGAGGTTGAATGGCGACTGATCTGGACAGTAACAATTCACGGTAACCCCAGTCGAAGCCAGCTCTGATGCTAAAGCAAACATCGATGTCAATGCCTTCTGTCGCGCCGTGCAAGAAGAGAGATTATCATACCAAACGCATGTGTCAACCCTCGAACACCGAACTTCGTCTGACTATACACGCCGGTCATCGGGTGGCCTGACAATTACTGTCAACTCCTGACCTCCCGCGCGCTTCGCCTCGTTCGTCGCACCTACGCGACCCGCACCCGACGATGCGCCAATGATGCGACCACTCTTGTTCCCGAGCTCCCGCATCTTCAACGCAGCATACTTGTAGCACAGGAAGAGCCCAAGACTGTTGACGTTGTGCAAGCGGTGATAGTCCTCGACGGTAGCTAACTCAAAGGTGAGTACCCAAGCACAAGTGCGCCATTGACAAGACCCACTATCCACGCATTTCTTCCAGATTAAAACTCCTGCATTCGCGACCATCTGACAACTGTGAGCACGCCTCACCCATTCCCTCGTATCGAGCAAACTCACCACATCCAACCTCCCAAAATGCGCCGCCGTATCATCGATCATACACTTCACATCAGGCTCAGAGGATACATCGGCTACGACAGTAAGTGCCTTCCTCCCTCTCCCCTCAACCTCGCCCCGCACGCCCTCGAGCCTATCTTTCGCAGACGGCAGGTCATTCAGGGCGATGTTGAGGCCGTCCTCGGCAAGTCGGAGGGCGATGGCGCGCCCTATACTACGAGAGGCGCCGGTGACGATGGCGACGCGGGCGAGGGACATGATCAGCGATGAGGAATCAGAACAGGGATTGGAGGGACAGAGGGAAGGTGGGAATGAGGGAGGGAACGGCGTGGAGCGTACTATTGCAGTCGCCGCATTGTTGCCCTCTCTGACAGCGGCGTTCTCCCCGCTCCCAAGCACAGTAGTCCGCGGACATGACCCATCCATATGACGCAAAACGGACCGTGGCCCTGTGGATGTATGGGACCGGATAGGACCGGATTCGAGCGAATACTCACTTTGGGTTGTGACCCTTCCGTCTGCTCTCAAATCTTGAGGGATTAGGTTTGACTCCGGCAAGCAGCTACACCACATCTCTCGAATACGAATACATCCCGACGAGTAACGATTCACGGCGCCGATCAGTTCATTACCATTCCCCCGTTCACATCGATCTGCGCGCGGTTAGCTTCTGGGTAATCATAGACGGTAACCGCGACATACCCCTTGTCCTGCGAGCAGATACTGCATTGACTGTATGCGTACGAAGGTATGTAGGAAAGGCTCACCAGTGATGAAGTGAGCTTGCGGAGAAGCAAGGAAGGACACCGCATCCGCGATGTCGTCTGGTCGGCCCAAATACCCCATCGGCGCCTGCGCCGTTACCTAGAGAAGTTGACTGGGTCAATCCCCCCAAATCAAGATGAATCAAACGTTACTTACAGCAGCGTAGAACCCATCCACGTCCCCGGTGAGAGACATGGTAGCAGACGGTGCAGACGCGGGGAGCGGGAAGAATGTAAGAGCGGAGAAAGATATAAGGACGAGGAAAGCTGCGAGGGCGAGGAAAATGCGTAGACGGAGGGAGAGATGCAAGAGCAAGTGCGACCCGAATTGCGCGCTATATAGTAGGCGGTCACCGACTGCATTACGGTATAGGACGGGCGCCGGTTGCTGTAATGCGTGGTTATAACACGAGAGAGCCGGACGAGTGGTACCTGTGGATGAATGAACGGGAAGGTGATTCCACCTTTTAATGCGACGCGGCGCCCTCTTCATGAGGTGTCTCACGATATTGGTGCCTTATCGCTGGATTTACGATACACAAGGGTGAATGGTCACAATGGGCATAATCTTCCTATTCAAGGCCTGCGACCGCCTTCTCTACTCCATAAAACGGCCGCCATTCACGTTGATCTGCACCTCATTTTCAGCTAGCCATCAATAATACAAATGACAAGACGCTCACCGACTGGCCTTTCCAAGCAGAGCTGAATTCAGCACCGGTCAAACGACAACACAAATTAACTCACCGGTTATAAAATGGGATGCGGGGGATGCAAGGAAGGACACCACGTTCGCAACGTCCTCAGGTACGCCAAGGTATCCTACCCTGGATTTCGTGCTCTCCTATGCATTCTGGTGAGCCTGAAGAGCTCGCAAGGACATATTTACACGTACGATAGCATAGAATGGCTCTACGCCGCCTGCGCCATAAGCCAGTTCACGCACTGCGCATGATAGGTCAGTCAGATTACAGGGAATTCCACCCGAGGAAGTCTTACGCATGACGGTGTCGACGGCGCCTGGGCAATAGCAATTCACGGTGATCCCGGTATGCGATATTTCGCATGCTGGACTCCATAAGTATTAATGACGAAGCATTCATCAAGTATCCCATACCGAGCGCCTGCGTTAAGCCACGTATGCCGAACTTCGTCTGACAATATATGCTCGCAAAGGGCTCGCCTGTAGTAGATAATATTGAGAATTCACTATGTGCGCCTCGAAAGAGATCACCTACCCATCTTGCCCGCGACTGAGGATGCGCCGATGATGCGTCCGCTTTTGTTGTTTAGCTGCCGCATCTTTATGGCGGCGTGTTTGTAGCAAAGGAAGGTACCCAGGCCATTGACGTTGTGGGCCTTGTGCCAGTCTTCCACCGATGCTGGAGAGTACATGAGCGCGCGATCAGGAGAAGACACGGAAATCGCCTCACTATCAATGACCGGCTTTACGACCATGACTCCGGCGTTGGCGACCATCTATATATTCGAGATCGGCATTTCAGGCAGTGACACAGAAAGGTGCGTAAAGGGCTTACGACATCCAATCTCCCGAAATGGTCTACCGTCTCGTCCACAAGACGCTCGACGTCGGGCTCGGTAGAGACGTCGCCAACGATGACCAGCGTTCGTCTGCCCTTCGCCTCCACCTCGGTGCGCACTTCGTCAAGCTGGTCCTTAGCGGAAGGGAGATCGTTCAGTGTGATGTCGAGGCCGTCGTTCGCGAGCTGTAGGGCGATAGCACGGCCGATGCCTCGAGCAGCTCCTGTCACAATAGCGACGCGTGCAGAAGACATCCTTGCTGGCTTTGGCGTTGGGGATCGCTTGACGATGCGTCAAGGGGATTTAGGAATTTAAACCTGAGCGGGAGCGCAAAAAGGTCGCAATATATAGACTCGCAGCCTCTTCAAGGTATCGGCAGTCGTGCGTGCCATAGCCGGATGCGCTGAACACGGACACCACGACCAAGAGGAGTCAAGCGGTGTGCCAGACAATGTCGCTGCTGGACTCTGTCAGTACTTCATCCTTAGCCCCCGAATTTGTACATGCGAATCAGCGGAGGACGCATATAGACAAGCCCGCGGTAGAAATCAAGGCGAAGAGCGCACCAAAGGGTCATTTGTGGCGTGCATAGCGCTTCCGCGTCGACGCTGTCCTGCTAGTGAATTCCTGCGCGCGCGTGTCGCGATGGACGGAGGAGACGAGATCATCGAGGGCTGGGGCGCACTTGGGTAAGGACTCAAAAAGAGTCGTCAGACAATCCAAAGGATCAGTATTCGTATTTAGCAGGGCGAGCATCCCGTTGATCAAGCAGCGGTACCTGACTCACCGACGCGGTACCTCCGTCAGCCCGACTAGCCGGATCACGCAAGGTTCAATGTCCGATGCAGGCTGGAGGCTAGAGGACGTCAAAGCACCACGCCACATCACCTCCAGTCGCCGGGACTTTGCGGACTAGAGCCATGTCCTCATGTGTGAATATCAATCATGTACCATTGTCAACCAATAACCCACTTCGAGTATCATTAGCGTTCTCATAACATGCCAAGCCTTGGCCTTTCTTGCATTCCCCAAGTCCCTGATCAAACCGTCGAGAACTCGTACTTGACCTCCCAGAAGAAGTCCTTGCCGGGTTCGTCTAGCGCTGATGTTAGCAACGAGACTCGCCCTGCGAAACCAAGAGCCACGCACGAATCTGGTCAATGTTCCATTCGGGGGTGTTGATGGCATCCATGTAGCCCTGCTGCTCAATCGCGACGGCCGACCACTTGGTGTAGTTCACGTCGGGCCCGCCGTGCACCGCCTTACGGGGAATGTTGAGCGAGTAGGACGTGTAGACTTGCGTCGCGGGCTGGTTGGAGGATATGTCGACGCTATCGGGCGGCGTTAGCACTTAGACTAGCCTCGCGTCGAGGGGTAGGCCTACCGAATGCCGGACGCATCGCTCCAGAGGCTAGTCCGCGCGCCACGATCCGTAGCGTTCGTGAAGATCCAGCAGTTGTCGTATCCCTGGCAGCCTGCGCGGTCCACGCGTCAGCCCACTGCCAAACCAAAGCGTGCAGTTGCATACGCACCCGGCCCGCAGAGGTCGAACGTATCATTCCACTTCACATTGATGGTCTGCTCCTGGGTGAAGTCGAGGGGCGTTCCCGTCACGTTGATGAAGCCGCCCGTCGGCACCTGATTGCTGTCGACCTCGATAACCTTGTCGGCGGCGACCTGGAGGTGGTGCGACAATATGTCGCTGCTGTTGTCCTGGAAGGCGTCGAGGTTCCTGTGGGCGCGGTTAGCCTCGAACCGATGCTTACCCTCCAGACTTACCAGTACACGTGCTGCGTGGTCATGATGGGCGTCTTCTCGGTCGCGTTTGCCCACAGCTTGGACTCCAGGATGCCGCCGCTGTGAACGGTATGAGTTGCCTGAGCGACATCGTCAGTGGCTCTTCAATGTACTCCAAGGGATGAGGACCCACGATGGTGGTCACATTCCCTGGGAAGCCTTCGTCCGCGGGATCGAAATGAAGATAGGAAACGTGCGTCGGAGACTTGTCGATGACTGTCCAGTTACGCCGATCCCAGCCTAGTTTCCCGCCATGTAGAGCGTTCGGCTGTGGGAAATCCAATGAGACCATATACTATGCCCGTTCGACACACAATTACCTGACCTATAAGAGAATCATGAGTGCAACGCGGTGAGCAAGGGACGTGGACGGACCGTTCGTAGGGATATGGTACACATTAGGTCCATCAGGCTGGGCGTCCTTCGTGATGGGGATGGAGAAGGTGCCATTCTTGATGCCTGAAATCGGTGTTAGCTGATGGCGCCAGCCATTGAGTATGCACGCGTACGGTTGGCATAACTGCGCGGTACCGTTGAGCACGAGATCACAATACACGCTGAGGTCACTCACCGTCCGATGATGGGATTGAATGACGGGTGGTTCGGATCGGTCAGGAGTTTCGACTGAGATGAAAGGTCAATGAAGGTCAGGTCGAAGAGCCTTCCCTTCGCTTACATTGTCATCGTAACCGAGAACGACGTCTCGGGGATTATCATCACGATCCTTGACCCATAGCTCGGTCAAGGTCGCACCGAGGGACACAAACTTTGCAGTAACAGAACCGTCAGGCGCCGTTAGAGTCGTAACGTCAAAGGGCTAGTACAAGGTTCAGTAAGACGAATGTCCAGTGTTCGAAGCTGCTTACCCATTCCCCGTCCTGAGCGCTAACGCTCGCGCACGCGATTCCCAATGCAAGGAGAGCTTTGATGAACATCGTGAAAGTCGTGCTGCTGCCGTGGGGGACGGAAGAGTTGAGCAGCAAGCATCCGAGAGGCGGCTGGCTTATATGGGCGCCGCGAGCACAGCGCGGTCAAATTTGGAATAGGATCATCGGCGCAGACTCCAGAGAACCACATGAGCATCATCTTCCGCACATGCATATCGAGCGGACAAGGCCTGCCATTCTCAGTGGCGTAAAGCGGGAAGAACGTCGGGGAGAAGGCCATAATGAATGCGGATTGCCCGTTATCGTCCACGCCGGTTCGAAGGGCTGAGCATCAGCTGCGAGGGACGGCGAGGAACAGCTTGAGGTCGAGCTGGACGTGCATGACGAGATCGCCATGATGGACTTCCGCTTGAACTATGCGACGGAGAAATGGGTCGCAAACGTCATTTCTACCCGCACGCGCCATGCGCCCCGACTTCCGACGCTCGCGCTGCGCTCGAGAGCGCTTGCGGGGAGGTCGGGGTCAGCAAAAGGCCTCATCGACGAGGAGAAGCGGTAGAAAGACCTGCCTGGAACTCGGCCGTATGCTGCTTCGTCCGCGAGGTGCCCGCAAGCGTTCTGCCGGGGCTCTTCGAACCGACGAATCGTCCGACAGGGTTCCAGCGAGTGGGAATGTTCTATGGGCATCGTAAGGCATATCTAGATGGGCTATTCATGCACAGCGGCTCGACCAGACGAGTCTCACGAGCGTTCAGGACAAGTTGGGTTTTGAGTCCGGCTGGACACGTGGTGATTTGATCATTCCATCACTCCACGCAACCATCTCCTTCCGGAATCCATTGTTTCTTCCTGCCGTCATGGTCTGCTCATGCTCACCATCGAACCCAAGGTCGCCTTCCTTCCCCTTTTTACCCTCGAATATAGAGCATTATCTGTCCTCAATGGAAGCAAGAGCAGATCTGTCGTCGGTTTTCTCGGGCGACTTCTTTCATTAATTGAAACGCTCAGTCTATTGAATGGGTCGTGGACCCCTTCTTCGCTCTAATTATCCTTCTGAGCTCGATCCACACCCATCTATCGTAGACTAAGTCTACAAAGCGAAGATCACAGCCTATTTGTCTCCGTCGTCCTTGCAGTCTTTCCCCTGCTTTCCCCCTCACTCTACCATCAACCAGCGGAATGGCTGGGAGCTCACAGTCCAGAGAGTCTCTTGCGCGACACGATGTCGACGAGGAGGCTTTCTATGACCCTTTCCGGTCCATTTACAAGGCAAGCAACATTTAAGGAGCTACATGATGTTGACATCTTGACACGTTCCTCAGACTGAATTTATGACCACGGACGGACTGCCCATGGTTGAACTCCCCTCGCGTATACATTCGCAAGCCTCTGTCCCGTCTCTTTCGATACTAAAGCAACCGACACCTACACTCGACATGTCCATAGCCTCCGAACGAAGCGATCCGGACGATTCCTCCGCTTCGGATGCGAACAACGAACGACAATGGTCTAACGGCGTATGCAGTGTCTCCGGTGACCGCAAGACTTGTAAGTGGAGTGATTTTTGACCGCCTCGAAGTTGAACGACGCCTTCTAGTATGTCTCGCGTACTGCTGCCCGTGTATCGTCTACGGACATAACCAGCGTCGTTATCACCACCTAAGGCGACACGGCACCCCCGATCTCGAGGCCAATGCGTCCTGCGGAGGACGCGGCTGCTGGGCTCATTGCCTACTTACCTCCTTCATGGGCTGCGGGTGGATCCTCCAGGTGTGTTCGTCACCGCTTCGTCCCGTTATGCAGACTGATGCGCGCCTCAGATTCCCCTCCGCAGACGCTTGCGGAGACGATACTCGATCCGAGGGAGCGTTCTGTGCGACTGCTGTGCTTCTTTTTGGTGCAACCCCTGCGCGCTTGCGCAGGAGAGCTTGGAGCTCGAACTGGAGGAGACGAGTGCGCTCCCTAATGTGCGGCGCCCAACCTCGACCTGATCAACCTTCGGGCTCGAGCATAACCAATCCCAATCTCTCCCATCGGACTTCCGTCATTATAAGCGGGTTACTTTGAAGCTCACGAGTCGCATCTTGGCATACATATACAGGTTCTGACAGCTATAATATTACAGCGATTTACTATCCGGTTCCAGGGGTGCTCGAGGCGTGTGGGATATCGTGGTGGTCCTCGCAGTGGATCACGACGTTACAATGCATTGATCTCAAACGGGAATGAGCGAGGTCCAGTGCACACCTTCATGCATAGGCTTTCAGCGCCTTTCAACAGAGATGATGGCGCTGAGTGTCGTCCAGTGCTCAACACACTTCCGTTCTTGGCGTTCATCGTACCGATACATCGCACCTCGCACTACGGCTTGAGGTGTACGACTTATCCTTGGCGTGGTTGTTATTGAGGTGCGCATCCCATTATGATATTCAAAGCTGTTGAAGTTTCAGGTCCTCCTGATGCAGATCGCCCCTACCAAACGTCATGAAGCCCTCTACAGTGTAGAGGCCTGGGCCTCTACACCTTTTTCACAATTCATTCGCGTCCCGACTTCGTTCATATGCTCTTGGGGGAGATGATTGTGGAGGCGATGCGACGTTCTTGGCCAACACACCTTTTGCGAGCGCCTCTTGCTCTACGACATATATAGTCTCGCTGATCTTGAACAGCATTCCCTCGAAGTCCCTCAAGCACCTCCTCTGCAGGGACGCCAGATACGACTCGCGACGCTTTTGCAATGACTGACCTGAAGTCCCCCCGACGGTCCCTCTGACTTCAAGGCCGGTACACCTCCCCCACAATACCCTCCCCCCGTCAACAATCAGCCCGTACCCACGCCAGGCATGTCCACGACTCCAGGCGCTGGCGGCAACCGCAACGCCAGGAACCTCCCCATCGGACCAGACGGTCAACGAGCATGGTCGCACGGGATGTGCTCAGCGTGTTTTGGAGACTGGGGCACTTGTGAGTCTTGCCTTCGTCAGCATGCACGCCGCTTGTCTGCATTGGCATCGCTCGCCTGCGAACACGCCGACCGCCTATGCCACTGACACATCCCCCAGTCTGCACGGCATGGTGGTGCCCCTGCATCGTCTTCGGCCGCAACAAGGAGCGCTACCAGTACCTCTCCGAGCAAGGCATACCCGACCCCGAGACCGGGAAGGGCTACAACCGCGACTCTTGCGAGAAGCACGGCTTCCACACCATCGTGACTGGCTTTGGATGGGTGTATCAGGTATGTGGTGTCCCGTCTGGGCTCGATGCTCGCACGGCGTGACCAGTGTCTATTGAGCGACGACCAGAGCCTATCGAGCGACGACCAGTGTCTATTGAGCGACGAGCAGTGTCTATCGGGCAGCGACCAATATCTAACGATGTTCCAGGTCGCCCTTCGCAGGAAGCTGCGCGAGCGGTATGGCATACGGGGCAGCGACACGAGCGACTATTGTGTGTCTTTTTGGTGTAATCCGTGTGCGCTCACGCAGGAGAGTCGGGAGATGGAGTTGGAGGAGAATGACTTGCGCTCCAAGAATGTATGACATTGTTCCAATGCTAGTTATTCTCGCCTTTTCTGCCACGTTCGTAGATTCGACGACCATACTTAGAGGTAAACGAAGCGTTCGAGGAAAGACATGCAATTTAAGTTACAATATTTGGAAGTGAGTCAACAGACATGAGTAGGCGTATAGTAGGTAGTACATTATATAAAAACAATATGAACTATAGCAATGCGGTCAAACAATCTAGTCAAACAAGAAAGTAGAAGCAGAAGTATAAGTGTTCGTACATTGAAATTGATCATTCATTCTGAGGCCACTTCGCCGGTCGAGGCAGCGGGTTAGAAATCCTCGCAGTATCGCGGATGGCGCGTCTCGTCGCCCTGGCACTCTGCGAGGAAGCGCTCCATCTTGTCGAGGCGCTCGGCTATGGTCTTGCCCGTCGCCTTCCAGAAGGCGCCCCCGCAGTTGTAGGCTTCGATCTTGGTGCCTTTGAAGCGCCTGGAGGGGCCGTGATTAGCATCCATGCTATGGGAGGGAGTAGTATGAGAAAATGGGCGGACGGCGGGACGAGCGTCCTCGCGAAGACAATAGACGAGGACCCAATGAAGAGGACACAGTCGACGGAGGAAGGACACAGTCGACGACGGAAGGACAAGTCGAATGAGAAAGTCATACTCACATCTCCGGCTTCCGCCTATCAATCCACTGCCAGCGCGTATCCTCGGGCTCGCCCTTCTTCCTGGTGACACGCTTGGCCTTGTAGGATTCCCAGTCGCCGTACATTGGGTGGTAGCGTTCGTCGCCGTCGCATTCGGCGAGGAAGGCCTCGAGCTTGTCGAGGCGGTCAGCGACGTGCTGGGGGAAGGATAATTAGTCGAGGTGAACGGACGGGGGGGAGGGGTGAATGGGCGAGAGGAGAGCGAGAAGGAGAGAGTGAGAAAGAGCGCCGGGATGAAGGAGGGGAGGAGGCACAAGGAGGTGGTGGCAGTGTAAGGAAGGGATAACGGCCAAGAGAGCAAGGTGTAGCTTACCTTGGCCGACGACTTGAAGAAGGTCCCACCGCAATTAAAGGCCTCGATACTCGTGCCCTTCATCTCACTGGCGAATGACGGGTAGGGACGGGTTCGCAAGCAGGTCAGGAAGTATTGGCGCAATGTCGGATGGAATATATAGAGAGCCATATCGTCAGCAAAGCACCAAGCATCACAAGAACCCGTACGCACATCTCAGGCCGCCGACGGTCAATCCACTTCCAGCGCTCCGCTGCATCCTTCTGCTCCTCAGCCTTCGCTTTGGTCTTCTCAACTTCCGCTTCAGCCTTCTCAGCTTTCGCCGTGTTCCCCTTCGTCTTCGGTGCCTTGGCCTCCATCGGCGCCGTGCTCGTCTTCGAGCGCTTCGCGGTCGAGGTCGGCGCGTCCAGCGACTTGCGCTTCGAGCCCGCAGAGACGCTAGGCTCAGGCTCCTTCGCGCCAGCCATCGTAGCCGCGGCAGGCTGGCCAGATCACCGTCAGCACCACGTCCTTCCTCGATTGATCCCCCACACACCTTCGCCTGGATCGATACCGCGGTCGTATGAGCATGCTCCTTGTGCTCCTTCATGATAGGTGCCTTCAACCCCTTCGTCCACGCCCCCGTTCCACTCGGAGACTGATTGTTCGCCGTCCGCGTTGACTCCATGAGCGCCGTCTTCCTAGGATGGGACGGCACGCTGACGGACACGATCTCGATCGAAGGGGAGCGCTCGTGAGATGGCATGTTCTTGTCGGTATTGTCGATGTTCTCAGAGTCTTGGGCGTAAATCGGCTAATGTGCAGTGTATGCTCGCTGTCGAACGCGTCGTCGAGCTCAAATCGAGTAGGAGGGAATATTCTGGACGCCCCGCCTCGAATATATATGCAGTCGCGCGCCGTGCGAAAATGACGTTCAGGTGACCGCGAGTGGAGTCCAGCCTTCGAGACCGCGCCACCTATTCAGAAAGGTTCAATTCTAAACTTCAGCTCTTCAGCAACAAAACAACCTTGTTCGCTTCCAGCCTACACTACTTACATCACGTACCTACATAGCTACTCCAGCACTCCACATAATCCAAGGAACATAAGTCGAAACAATCTTCACGAGGGAGGAAGGGGAGGAAAAAAATTGGGCGGATACGACGACGCTGAGCACGGAGCCCATCGCCGCCGACATCGACACGAATGCCGAGCCGCCGTCCGCATCCCAAAAAGGGAAGCGGACGAGCACCGAACCGAAGCCCGATGCTCATGACCAACGAAAAGGAAAGACAAGTCCAATCCGTGGCTGCGAAGCCGACGAGAACATGAGTCACGACAATTCATGCCCGCCGGTCGCGCGATGTGTGAGACAGACGACGCACGAAAGGCGCCCGACACCCACGAAACGACAGAGCGACAGCGGAAGGTCCCAGTACGGAGCAGGCAGGTGCCACGGTCGCTAGCCCTTCGCCATGAGATATGAGCATGTCGTGGATGCACGAGCATGCGGCGAGGAGGGCTATGCCGCCTGGTGCAGGACGGGCATGCGACGTGAAGTGGACGACCTGCTGCGTAGCCCGTGTGATGACAGCCCGGCCGCGATGCGCGGCACGGGTGCTGAGAGTCCGCTGCGCCCCGAGCATGATGGCTCGAACGCGTCGTCGAGCGTGCCGAGCGGACAACATCGTACGTCCGCTCCCACATCAAGATGGTGAAGATCACCTTGGCGAATGCTCGCCAGAGTGGGCATGCGCCCGATGGCCGTGCATGACCTGCTCGTCGTGAGCGTCCCCGAGTGGGGGCTCCTGCAGCAGGATCATGGGCTTCGCCACGCGAAAGCCCGAGGGTCTGATCACCCTAGGGACCTGATCGTCCCGAGGACCGGTTCGTCCTCTGGCTATCCGGATAGCCTGGACCCAGCGATGGAGTCCGACCGACGTTGCGGTCCTGGCCGTCAAGCCTGCTCCCGCGCACGTTAGCGCGACGGCGAGCGCTCCCGCATACGTCAGCATACGAGGAGCCGAGCGAGGCCGCGTCAGCGGGTCTGCTCAAGGTGCACCCCCGCGGGGCCGACCTTTCCAGCTGGCGTTCACCGAGCTGGGTTGTCCGTGCCAGTGCAGGATGCAGCATCCGTGCGGGCGATGGAGGACATGTGTCTGCGCGATGCATGACAAGTTGTCTGCACGATGCAGAGCGCGATGTCCGAGCCGTGCTGGCTGGACAGGATCCGCCGCCCGACGTTGATAGCGGCATTCTGGAGAAGCGGCCCCAAGGGCTGTTGCGCGCGTGCCGTCATTTGGCACCTACTGTCCTCTCGCACTGGATGGCGCTCCCTTGGTCGAGCCAAACCCCAGAGGCCCCACATCTACGCATCGTTGCCAACGCGCAGAAGGCGGGCACCGATAACTAGCTTGCGCCAGCCTCGTCGCGCCCGCCGGTTGAGGGACCCGGAGTAGGGTTCTTGTAGCTTCTGAGATAGTCCGCGTTTGCGAACTTCTCCTCTCGCCCTTGCTGTATCGTAGCAATTACGCTGAGGAAGGGGACAGGGACGGCTGGGACGATATCGATAGCAGGAATCGGGCCCGCTACGATGCCCGCCAGGCGCTGAATGGCGAAGGGATGGTGCGCAGCCAGAGAACAGATGCAAAACGAGGGATCGGACCTCGCCTGGCCTGAAAACGACTACGCACCACCATCACTCCCATCCCACACCATACCAGCCATCCGCCCAAACCCGCCCAGCAGAGCTGGTGTTCGCAGCCTATGGAGGGTGATGTCGAGCAGCAGCGCCGCCGACCCCTCCGCTGCGGCCTGGATACGCATCCAGGACTTCCCGGGTGGTGGGTACCACTTTATACCGGGTCGGGATCCTGTTCGGGATCACCTCAACCTCGTTCAAGGTTGTACTGAGGTCTCTTGGCGAGACCATCGGGCGAGCTACGGGAGACAAGACCATCGGAGGAGCGCGCGGGCCTGGTCGAGCGTCCTTTCATAGGACATGAGAGGAGAACATGACGGATCGGGAGAAGGAGGGAATGCGGCTGATGCTTGGTAAGACGTGGCACGGCGATTGCCGAAAGAAAACCGGTACACAAAGCCAAATATTCTCCTCGTCAGTTGATTCATGCCAGCAATCGATAATCAGTTCTCATCACAACACAAGAAGCAGGCAGAGAAAAGAGCATAGATCGCATGAAGCTGTCATATCTAGATGCATACGTAGTCCCTATGATTCTGCAGTAAAACCAGCCTCTCTACGGACCCATCCTCCTCCTCCCTCTTCCAAAGCCTGGCGACGTACACAGCGATATACTATAATACACGGCGTTATGGTAGTATGATTATCAAGAGTATAAGCGGGACATCCTCTGCTCGTCGTCCTCCGCACGACGAGCGAGGTCGTCGTCATAAATAAGTGGCCCCCGGTCGCCCTCAGTACCCATTCTGCGCCTGCCCATGATGAACAGTGACCGGCTGTGGCTGCGAGGTCGACGGCGCCGGACGAGGTGGTGATGCATGCTGCGCCTGTCCATTCGCGACGGGCTGCTGAGCTGGACGCGTCGCGTTGACCTGCTGCTGCCACTGTGCCGGCGTCATCTTGGGGAAGTTCGCGGCGGCGATGTGCATGTACGACGGCGGGAGGCGACCACTGGGGGCAGCAGCCGCGTACGCAGTCTTCACCCCCTGCGCATGCTGGCTGTTGTACTGCGCGTTATTGTACATCGACGCGTAGGTGGCTACCATGTCGGGCGTGAGTCCGTTCGGGAGCTGGACACCGTTGCTCTGGTGCTGTACGCCGTTTGCATGAGGCTGAACTCCGTTCGCATGGGACTGGACACCGTTGGCGTGCTGCGTTGCAGTGCCCTGCTGAACATGGACGGGCTGCTGCGAAGGCGGACGAGCGACCGCGCCGTTGGGCGGCGACGCATGCTGCTGCTGAGGCTGCGCCTGCTGTACCTGCTGCTGACTGGGTATCCTCTGAACGGCCGGCGCACCACCCCCTACGTGGTTGTCGACATGTGGTATCGGTATGGTCTGAGGCCGCGGCGCCGCGATCGCCGCATTCGCGTTCGGCGGCGAGTGCTGCTGCATAGGCACCTGAGTAGTAGCAGGCCGCGGCTGGGCGAGGACGTTGCTGGGGAGCTGGATGGGCGGCGGGCGGACGCGCTGGTGGTGCGCCACGGATGGCGCAGGGCCGCCTTGTTGCGGCATGATCTGCTGCGCGCCCCCTGTGACCACCGCCAGCGCTGGACGCGGCTGCGCGATGGAGCCAACGGTGGGCACACCCACGGGCTGCGCGGTGACGATGGGCTGGACCGCGCCGTGCTGGGCGTGCGCCGCGTTCGCGCGCTGCGCTAGCATCGCCTGGTGCAGCATCCGCGGGTCGCGGATCTGGGGGCGCATGGCGGGCGTGGGCAGGTACTGCAAAGGACGTTCGACGTCGCGGCCGTCGGCGTTGATGTGGTGCCAGGTGGGCCACGGTGCCAAGCTTGCGACGTCGTTGTGGTGGAAGATGGCGCTGGTGTATTTGAGGTGGCTAGTAGAGTAGGTGAGGGAGGATACATTGAAGCTAGGCGAGACAACATACCGAACGTTGTAGTCGTCCATCAAGACGCGATCCTGCTCCTCGGAGCCCTCAGGTCCGACCGAAGGCATGTCATCAGCGTCGAATGCCCACTGCGCCTCAAGGCGCTTGTCGAGATCTTCGACGGCGACCGGGAGGGAGAGCGGAGAGATCGTCGCCGATACCTCTTCCTGCTTCGGAACAACATGGCCTGCATCCACGTTCATCGCATTATCGTCTGCCCCCTCGGTCTTCGGGGCAACGACCTCCTCTGCCGCCTTGGCCTGCGCGATGTTCTTCTGCCCCAGAACTTGCGAGTGCACGAGGGTGGCAGAGCGCCTGTCTTCGGTGACCTCCGGCTCAACGGCGTCGTCGACCTCCGTCTGCTCGTCCACGTCCTTGGCGGGTCCAAAGAGACTGGACTGCGATGTCTGCGCCAGCTCTGCCTTCCCGAGATCGGGGTAGACAGCAGACCGGGATGCGGACGCGTCGAGGCGCCGCGGCGTTGCCGTCCTACGGTCGACAAGCATCCGTCCACCTCGTCCAATTCTTGTCCGAACAGCGCACTCAACGCGCGGGGTAGCGTCTTCAGTGGCAGGACAGAACTTGAACAAGCGACGGCCGAACGGTACATGTTGCTGTTGATACGGAGTCTGAGGAGAAATGAGCACATACAAGTGTGAGAAGAGAACCATTCTCTCACATCGACATCGTCGTGCCAGTGCTTGTCGCGGTCCTTCTGCCTCGCCAACTCGCGCTCGACGCTCGCCATGATACTGTCGAAGCGGTCTCGTGGCTTGACGCAGGCATCGACGGCCTTCGTGACGATGGCAGGCTGATCGGCGGGCGTCCGGGACTTCGCGGCTGACGAGCGACTGTGGAGGGTCTTAGCACAAGCGTCCGACAGTGCCACCCGAAAAACGTACTTGGGATCCACAGGCTTGCGCACGACCCGCTCCTTGTCCACCAGGTAGTTGACCTCGTCCTCCTTGTCGCCCAAGGTTGGAAAGCGGCGCTTGTAATCGATGAATTGTACGCGGTTGGCGAACAGTCTTTGCGCGGCTTTCGCTTGGTCCCGCTTGGCTTGCTCGCGATGCAGCAGGTACCGGGCGATTTCGAGAGGTTGAGTCAGATCGGCTTGCAGTCGCGCAAGCTTCTCCGAGGACGACGACTGCTGCGCACGAGTCTTGCGCACGGCCTTGGTATCGCGGCGGCGGAAGCAAACGTAGGACTCGTTGGCCGTATCCGACTCATCGTACTGAGGAAGGTCAGGGAAGGACGGAAAGGGAAGGCAGGCAACCTACGTTGAGAACCGGAATGATACGATGACCTCCGCGCTCCTCACGGCGTTGACGCCAGTGCGAGTACACGACGCGTGCGACCTTGAGCAGTTGGGTAGGCGGAGGAATCCAGGCAGGTACTATGTACGATGCGAACATGTTGCGAGGTAACGGCGATGAGAAGAAAGTCTGATACTCGGCGAAGCCAGGAAAGGGCATCCCGTTTTGCAGACCCTATACACACGTTCAATCATCGCAGCGACACAGCGTACGTGGGGACGTACAAGGTGCAAGAACTCTGTATTGTGTTGCGTTACCCACTCGAAGGCGCCCATGACAAGCTCGAACTCGTTCTCGGTAATCTGTACGCTCGCGTCCTCCTTGCCCTTGCCCTTGGCATTGCGAACAGACGTCCGTGCGTTGGCGGAGATGGCACCCTGCGCACTGGTACCTTCTCCGCGCGCCGCCTCGTTATTGCGATTGAGCCATTCAGCATCCCGCTCGTCCATGTAGTATGTGAAGCCCTCAGCGATAGCGTCCGTGATGTGCTCCTCTACGGTCGCCGAAGTGCATAGGTACGTCATGGGGTCCTTCCACTTCTTGGGCGGGTATAGCTCAGCATAGTTGTCGACGAGACCGGTGTTGTCCGGGATGGGGATGAAGGCCTGGACGGAGGACGGGTCTCCAGAGCGCGGATCGTGGCGCGACAGGGCTTGCAATAGATGGAGTTCCTAAAAGGGAAGTCAGCCTCGTGCGCTTGATGAGTCAGCAATTCCGCGGAATGACGGCAGCCAATGAAAATTGGCCACGTCGCGTCGCGACAAAGACGACAGCAGCGGCGGGTACGACGCGTGTATGGGGATGCAAACTCGCCTTGGAGTCCTCTTGGTCGACACCTTGAGTCTGCTGCGAGAGCCGATTCGATTCCTCCTCGTCGTCGGGTATGAAGTCAAGATCGAGTTCATCTCGGTGGATCTTCAAGCGTGTTTTGTTCGTGATTCGCGGGGTCTTCCGGAGACTTGCACCGCCGTGGAAGGGTCGGGAGCCCATGATGGACGTCGGGAAGGGTTTTCGCGGCGACCAGCGACCTCGGGTGGTGCGCTGCTCGTGTCGCGCGATCCTGGCGTTCGGCGGTGGTAACGACTCGGGCCAGTTCGGGCCGCCGATTAAAGCCGTGTTTGGACGTAAACAAACACGGTCATTGTTCTTTTGTGGCGGTTTCGCGATGACGCCTTTTCGGAGGGTCCATCGAAAGCGCACACAACGGAGGGACAATGGAAGGAAAGGAGCTGGACGTCGTTGGCGCCGGGCTTGAGGAGGTTCGGAATACAATGATGTTGTCGATCGCCTGACAGCGCCGTTTCCCGGAAATGAATCGCGCACGTTGGTGCAAAACCAGGCAGATGTGTGTCGGATTCGCGATGTTGTGTGTATGGTATATTCAAGGGGCACGCATCGGTACGGCCATATAGGTAGTCCATCTGCAGGACACATGACGATACCCTGCCAGTCGACTTCAGTATTTGATCGATGTTCGACGGCGTAGTAGACGCACCTTCAACCCAAATCAAGCTCAGAAGCCTCAATATCTCGCGAGTCTGACGTCCCACGCCTCGTACATGCCCCCTGCCCCGTTGTCGGTGCGAACGATGTCGGCCCACTCCTTCGCGAATCTTGCGCGTCCGACGATGGTCGACAACTGGCCTCGGGGAGGTTAGGTATGGATGTGAGGGTATGAAATTGCAACGCTATGGATGTACAAAGGTCTGCGAAGGGACATCAGTGAGCGATGACGAGGCATGAACGCGTGGACGCACCAAACTACGATATCTGGATCCCCTGCATGTATCGAAGAGCACTCCTGGCCAGTCTCTCGCGCCCACCGTCAGCCATCGTCGACTGCTTGAGCCCTGGCATGGCGTGGGGCCCATTCGCTGGAAGGCCCCCGCCCGGATCCGATGTCCTGCCGTCTTGCAGCCTGCCCCTGGCCGCTGGTCGTGGCTTGTATTTCCCTAGGTTAGGCGAAGCAGGCATTGAGCGTCAGCCACGCAGGGGATCTGCGCGTACACCCACGCCGCTGTCAACCCAACCATGAGCAGCCAGGGCACGAACCAAGCAACCAGAGGCGATAGCGTGAAGAGCACCGAGCCTGCCACGCACGCGCCACCGCCGTCTCTCGACGACGAGCGTCAAGAGGGGATGGCTGCTGAGGGGGCTACATGCAAGGGGGTTGGCGTCAAGAGACAGGCAAGCACACCCGAAGCCATGATGATCCACCCAAATGCGGAAATGGCGCGTGACTACGGCATTCGCCGTAATCAACTTGCATACGGCCTTCGTCGCCCCTTTGAACACTTTGCAGCGTACGATGTTCACAGATGGGATAGATCATGTCGAATTTCAGGTTGGAGAACTTCCTGTATACTTCCTACATACTCCAAAACTCTTGCGGGACAATCCTGAATGAGGGCTCACTCATCACTATCGGTACCATTTAAGCGGGTTCTATCGAACCTCCCCTGGCTTGAAGAGCCTCAACTTGAATCGTTCATCCAAGCTCTTTCAGTATCTACTCTTTTCTCTCTCCGCTTTGTATACGCCCCAAAGAAATGGCCTTCAGAGGTGAACTTGAGCAGGATAAATCCCTTCTTCCTTCCGACAGTCATCATGGAGAATACCCCTCTCATCATGCGTACACCCATGCTCATCCCAAACTCTTGTAGCGATATACCAATAGACTGAGTGTCCGCTTCTTCTGCCTGCTCTCGCAGCTCGGCCCTCGGCACAAGATTAGCTCATGAGTTCTTGGCTAGCTGCGGTAGAGGCTGTACCGCTAGCCGTACATCGTGTCAGCTCTCTGGACGCACTGCATTATCCACTCTCTATATAAGACCTGAGATCTTCTCCGAGCACCATTTCCCCCACCCGACGGCCCTCGTACCTCGTTAGGCGCCCGAACACCTTCGGACACTTTCTGATTTCGTCATCGGTCATCTCAGCATTTCTCTTTCCACTCTCATCCCACTTTCCGCTCGTCACGATGGAGGCCTTCAAGCTGCAGAAGAAATACCCCGAGGTCAGTCGGGAGGAGATGTTCGACCTCATAAACCGCTTCAAGTGAGCTCAGGCACGTCGGGGAGGTGGGGGGATGCTGACGAGCGCGCAGCGCGATATCGACGGATACGCCGGGACGCGTCGACAAGACTGCCGCGCTGCACGCGGTGCAGAAGAGCGGCGAATCGTACGATGTAGCGCGCGAGACGCTTAAGCACGTCAGTGTGGACGCGAGCGGGAAGCTTGAGCTGGACGATTGGGTCGAGGTGCGTTGTCGTTCGGAATCAATAAGGCATCTGCTGACGGGATGCTGCAGCTGAACGTCAAGCTGCGAACGCATCAGCAGAACGCACTCAAGACGAAGGCGGGGAAGGTTACCGTGCAGGGGTCCAACGCGAACGTTAGCCACACGATCAACGAGGATGAGCGACGCGAGTTCACGAATCACATCAACGGGGTGCGCGCACTCATCGCTATTCCCTTTCCCCTCCGCTGACTTCTCCCAGGTTATCGAGAATGACCCCGATATTGGGTCGCGATTCCCCATCCCCACCGACACCATGCAGCTGTTCGACGACGTCAAGGATGGTCTCATCCTCTGTAAACTCATCAACGACTCCGTCCCCGAGACCATCGATATGCGTGTCCTCAACAAGCCCACCGCGCGCAAACCGCTCAACGCGTTCCAAATCACCGAGAACAACAACATCGTCATTACCTCCGCTAAGGCCATCGGCTGCTCGGTGGTCAACATTGGCTCCACCGATATCTCAGAGGGCCGCGAGCATCTCATCCTCGGCCTCATCTGGCAGATCATCCGCCGCGGTCTCCTCGCGCAGATCGACATCAAGCTGCACCCGGAGCTCTACCGCTTGTGCGAGGAGGGCGAAACGATCGACGACCTCCTGCGCCTCACGCCCGACCAGATTCTCCTCCGCTGGTTCAACTACCACCTGAAGGCCGCCGGCTGGAAGCGCCGCGTCAACAACTTCAGCCGCGACGTCCAGGACGGCGAGAACTACACCGTCCTCCTCCACCAGCTCAAGCCCGACGACTGCTCGCTCGCGCCGCTGCAGACCAGCGATCTCCGCACGCGGGCCGAACAGGTCCTGCAGAACGCCGCGAACATCGGCTGCCGGAAGTACCTCACGCCCTCGTCGCTGCTCGCCGGCAACCCGCGCCTGAACCTCGCCTTCGTCGCCAACCTTTTCAACACGCACCCGGGTCTCGAGCCCCTCGACGAGCAGGAGGCGAAGGACTACGGTGTCGTCGAGGACTTCGACGCCGAGGGCGAACGCGAGGCCCGCGTCTTCACGCTCTGGCTCAACTCGCTCGGCGTCGAGCCGGGCGTGTTCAACTTGTTCGAGAACCTCAAGGATGGCCTCGTCATCCTGCAGGCCTTCGACAAGGTGCTTCCGGGCAGCGTCATCTGGCGCAGGGTGTCTAAGCCGAACCAGGGCCGCGGCGCCACCCTCGGTGCCTACGTCGCTGGCGAGGCGGAGGAGGGCGAGGATATCGGCGTGAACCCGACGCCAGGGCTCTCGCGCTTCAAGTGCGTGGAGAACACGAACTACGCGGTCGATCTGGCGAAGCAAAACGGGATGCACATGGTGGGCATCCAGGGCGCGGATATCGTCGACGGGAAGAAGACGCTCGTGCTTGGTCTTGTGTGGCAGTTGATGAGGTGCGGTAATGTTGATGCGCGCTCGAAAACTGGAGGCTGATGTTGGGTGGTTTAGGCTGAACATCACGAAGACTCTCACTGCATTGTCCAAGACCGGTGGCGGTCGTCCGATCAGCGACACGGAGATGCTCAAGTGGGCGAACACGACTGCGCAGGCGGCGAAGCCAGGCGTGCGCCCAATACGGTCGTTCAAGGACCCGTCAATTACTACCGGTCTTTTCTTCCTTGACCTTCTCGATGCGATACGGCCGGGCATCGTGGATCCCGAGCTCGTCATTCCTGTCGCGGAGACGGGCCCGTACGAGGACAGGAGACAGAACGGTACGCTGGACTGTCGCTCCCAGGACATTTGGTTGCTGACGCTGCCGTCTTTTCAGCCAAACTCGCCATCTCGATCGCGCGTAAGATGAACGCGCTGATCTTCCTCGTGCCCGAGGATATCGTCGACGTGCGCCCGAGGCTGGTGAGTGTTCTGTCTGTGGTTGTGCGGTCTATATGACTGACCTGCCCTGTCCAGATCCTCACCTTTGTGGGCAGTCTCATGAGCATTGCGCACTAGCCTGGTATTGTTCTGGATGTTGGAGATGGGAACGTACATAAATGATTGTTTACTCTAAGGATGTCCAAGGAATGTTGTACTGTACACTGCCGCTCTAGTGAATAAAACACGCGGTTTTTCTCGGGATGGAATAGGTGGCACCCTTCCTGAAATTGTGAGAGCAAGAAACAAAAAAGCCTAGAAGAACCACTCCATGCATTAAGGGGGAATCGAACCCCCGGCGGGTCGATGGCAACGACCCAGGTTACCACTACCCCATTAATGCGGTGAAGAGTAATGCTAGTAAGGACCTCCCATCTGAACGCTTTGAAGGACGTTCATGCCGCGATTGCTACATACAAGACGCTCGTGCGGTGAAGCCACACATTCTGGGCAGCGTATCTCCCTCCGGCTCTATTTCTCTATTGTTCTGAGTGAGCGCGCGCAGGAGTTGCACCAGAATAATGGCGGCCAACAGACTCGAACGCTGGACACCAGTCGCGGTCACCTGAATGTCATCCTCGCACGGCCCGCGATTGCGTCGAGGCTTGCTCGTTGGACCAGAAAATTCCCTCTGACCTCAACGACGCGACGACAAGCAGACTACTCTCTACAACGAACAGCCAACGCATATAGTCGTTCACCCCAACCTAGTCGTTCACCCCAATCTACCCCAACAACACCATGTCATCACGCCAGCGTTCCCCCTTGATCGAGATCGTGTCCTTTGGTCCGCCTGCGCAGCCCAGGAAGACAGCACTGGGAGAGTCGACGATGACGGCGGTAAACCAGACTGTGAGTGGGAAGGCAGCGTCGACAAAAGGGACGAGTGCTGCCGCGGTGAAGGTGTGTGAGGGGATCGGACGGGGAAAGACGCGTCGCTGACAGGCGCTTCGCACAGATGAGCAGCGCCGAGAAGCCTCAGCCTAGCATGTCTGCGGGCTCGAAGCGCAAGTCGCTGGATGCGCCAACCTCTGCTACGAAGCGTGCAAAGACGAGCGCGGCGCCGAAGGAGAAAGATGCGGCGAGCATAGCAAAGGCAGCCGAGGACTGGCGGAAGGCTGAGGAGGAGAAGGATCGCGCGGAGCGTTGGAAGTGGATTGACCGTGTGCGGCCTGAGATGTGCGTGTATATGCGTACTCTATGTTCCTCTCCGTCTTCACTGACGACGCCCTTCCCCATGTGCATCCCTACTTCCTTGCCCTTACACATTGAGACATCCTGCCAACGCGTCATGACCTGCTGCTATACGCATTCTTCAGCGAGATCAAGGGCACCAAGATTGAGGCTTTCAACTGTGGTGGGACCTTCTTCAAGTCCACGGCCAAGGTAAGCTGCAGCGCATACACCGCCATCCCGTATGCCTCTCCCCACGTCCTCGCTTCTCTTACATGTGCTTTCCCCATTTCCATCCTCACTCACATTCCCCTCTCAGACCGTCGCCGACCGCCTCGACAAGCTCGAGGGCTTCCTCGCCGAATGCGACGGCGACGAGACTTGCCACCCCACCTACGGCTACCCGGGGGCCTACAAGCCCAAGCGCGTCACCAAGAAGAAGGGCGAGCCGGAGGATGCGCGCTGGCAGTGGATTGACAAGAGGCGGCCGGAGATGTGAGTACTCCTTGCTTTGACTGTGCTCCGTGCTCCGCTTTTCGTCGCCGCTGTGCGTGGCGTGCTGCTCCAGCGCGCGGCATAGGGCTATCTCCATCCACTACACGCCATTCGCTGTTCTCGCTGAACATGCACAATTTCCCTCGTAGGCGCTTCAAAGGCACAAAAATCGAAGCGTACAACTGCGGCGGCGCGTATTGGAAGGCGACGGGCAAGACCATGGCCGACCGGCTCGACAAGATGGAGCGCTTCCTTGCGGAGTGCGAGGGCGACGAGACGTGCCATCCGCGGTATGCGGAGCTATAATTATAAACTCTTCTGAGAGGCGCTGCTTGAGCTTTCATGAAGGCGTTTCTGGCGCGACCTTCGGTGGCATGCCATAGCAACATCTATTGCTTTGATTTTGCCCCATTTTTACTCATGTGTCCCCTTCGGTTATGGTGCGTGGCGCTATGATAGAATACGACCTTCTGCTTCTGCTCTGCGCGTAGGTCCTGTTTATAGCCGATATTCATACCTTACAGAGTGTTCTCCGTTGTTGTACCTTCTCTATCCACTAATCTGTCTTACTTATCTTGGAATAATACATCTCACCTGTCTTCGCTCGGGACAGTAGCCAGGCTCGAACCGCGGTCGTACTCAGGTCGTAAGTAAGAACGTCATAGTAGGGGCGTTCAAAGTAGAAATCCCCCCGGGGGATTTGGTCTGATGGGGGGATTTCGACGCCCCTCGGCAGAATCCGAACCTCGCCGCCGCTTGCGCCGGCTGCACGTGGATTTGTGGGTCCATGCCTGAGGACGGTGTCGACTGTCAGACAAGTGCACCGTAGCGTGTGCAGAGTATCCCATAGAGCGCATTGAAGACCAAAATGCCAGTTTTTAGCTTTTCCAGCTAGATCGAAACGCGACGTCCGGCGCAAAGAGCTGGGGACGGAAGACGTGGTGATTCGTCGGCATTTGCCGAGTGTCTTCCGGTCGTTCACATCCCTGCCTCTATGTATTGCCGACCAAAAGTTCTATCTGAAGGGTATGCAAGACGGGATATGTAAGGCTAATAAAGCGCTTGCACTTTCTCTAGGCTCACCGAGCGGAGAAATAGCTTGTAGCGACAGCTTGACTCTGAGCGACGAAACAAGGACCCACACGCGCACGTGAGCTCGTAAGTCCACGCTTATAAAACGCTGACCACCTTACAAGTGCTCAAAAGCTCAGTGATAAAGCTCAAACGGTACGAGTGCGTATATAGCATGCACATCAGAAGTTTTCTGGGCCCTACAGTATGGCTGACCGGCGATGACACGGACCCACATGTCCACGTGCAGCCAGCGCAAGCGGTGGCGAGGCTCATATTCTGCCGAGGGGCGTCGAAATCCCCCCATCAGACCAAATCCCCTCGGGGGATTTCTACTTTGAACGCCCCTAGTAGCAAGTGGGTATAAGCAGTACCGAGAGAACACTGGAGTATCAGGATTCTATAGCGCAGGGGCAGAGGACGTGATAGCGCACGTGAAGAGGACGTGGTGGCGCACGGGCAGAGGGACGTGGTAGCGCACATGTACTGGAGGACGGTTTACGAGACCACACCCAAACACCTCTCTCGACGCTCTGAGCCTCATCGAACAACCCTCACAAACAGGAGACCACACCCTCACAAACATCAGACCACACCCTCACAACCATCAGACCACACCCCTCGCCCGCAAACTCTCCTCCTCTAGCGCGAGCTCCCGACTTTCCTGCGCGAGCGCGCACGGCTGGCAGAAGGACGAGCTGCAGCAGTCGCCCATGCAGCTACCGCGGATGCCGTATCGCTTGCGGAGCTTGCCGCGGAGGGGGATCTGGAAGTGGGTGGGTGTAAGCACGGGTTTGAGTTCGAGAAGAGTGAAGGCTGGAAATCGAGGGAATGCGGCAACAAAATCCATGACGCTAGGAGGAAGCCATGGTTTGTCTGGCCAAGAGTGGAACATGCGAGGTAAAGGGGAATGGAAAAGTGAGTGAAGGACAGATTGAAACGCACCTGAAAAAGCCACCCCGAGCCAAAGAAGCAGGTGATCCACGCGTGCCTCTGGCAAGCGTCGTCGCCCATTTCGCCCTTGCCGCTCTGTGGATCAGGGATGCCGTACTGACGGAGGTGCTCATAGCGCTGCTTGTTGCGCCCGTAGATGACGCAGGGGTCGCAGCAGGCGCGGCAGACTAGAGGGAAGGGTGGTCAGTGAGTGTGTCTCGAGGATGGTCATGCCGAGGGGTGCGATGGTGGGGCGTAAGGCGGGTTAATTGGAACAAAGGAGGAAGACGAAGAAGGCCACGTACACAAACCACAATCTTCCGTGCAGGTACACAAACCGTGCGACCACGGGCGTTGACCGTCCGGTCCGATAGGCAGGCCCTTCGCGTTGCGATTGCCGCCGCCACCGCCTTTGACTGCTAGCATGGCGGGTTTGGGCGTGGGTTGGCTGCTCACGCGGGGAGGAGGCTTCTGGGATGGCGGAGGATATTGGGGCGGAGGACCAGGAGGGTGACGAGAGGGAGGAGGTCCATGATGCGAGTGAGAGGTTCCTTGACGGTGCTGTGAGGGTGGATAGCGACCGGGTGCGGGACCGTGCTTGTAGTCGGTCATGTCCTGCGGTCGTCGGTTGTCGCGTGTCGTGGGCCAGTCCCTTGAACGCAGGAATCCGAGGTGTCGACGCTGCTGAGCGGCGCATTCATTCTGCCTTCGCGGTCTTCGCTATATCGCGCACGCAAGGAACCTCGGTCACTACAGCACTGCTTCGACCGTAATCCACGGTGACAATGCGCGCCATGGGGATGAGTTGAGTCGAGTCGATCTGCAAGAGAAAGAGAGCTCGGTGGGGTTATTGCGCGTGTCTTGAGTCTGATGGTGTGCCTTGGGTTTCTTCAGAGCGTAAGGGAGGAAGGAAATGGCTTACCTTGTCTAATAGCATCAGGATTGATAGTCGAGCGACGTGGACAGAGATCCTTATTTTCTAGTCCAGCGGATAGACAAGCATCCAGATTGGCAAGTTAGCAAGGCCCGGCGGTTCAGAAGCTCGCAATCCATATTTCGGGGATTGTGAGCATACGGATCGGGTCCGCGCTCAAGGGGCGAGCCCACGGCATAACGTAGCATTCCCGTCGTTTCGAAGGCGCGATGATCTTGCAGCAAGACGAGTGCACAACGTGCTCGACAACACGCATCCATCCTGGGCTCAGGCGCAATCGCTCGTTCGTAGTAATCCAGGCAGACGTCTCGTCGGCGGTGTAGCGCTCATGGGTTAGGCAAATCATCGCGGAGATTTCCAGTCGTATTCACAGCGGCCGAGAAGCTTCCAAGGGTTCTGAAAGCTGGGAGTGGTGGCTGAGGCCAAGGATATTCATGTCACTCACACAAGCGCAAACACTTTCGGGACTTGCCGGTCCGCTCTCGTCTCGGCCAACAGGATTCAGAAGCGAGTGATTCGACGTTGGGATATTGCAGCCGCAGCCCGGCTTCATGGTAGAGTAAAAAGATTTGATGAACACTCGCAATGGTATACCTACTCGAACAACAAAACTACGACGAAAACACGCGAAGCAACACTTCCAGAAGGAAGGAGGGGGAGGAAAAAATTATGCGGATACGACGGCGATACGTTCTTCTCGTCACAAGGACAAGAGAGAAGCGTCGCCGCCGACATCAGCGCCGTTGAGAAAGAGTCGTGTGCGTCTGCCAACGAACTAGATAGAGCTAGTTCGCCAGCCGCGACCAGATGAAGCTGGTCGCGGACGGGCGCAAGCCCGTCAGACGCGCACGATGATCGACCCCAAACGAGCGCCGAGCCGCGCGAGCCCACCACAGCTCGCATGCTGCAAACCCTGCGTCTTAACCAACCAGCACCCCAACCCGACCCCAACCTTGGCCTCGATGGTCGCGTACGATTCGACGTCTCGCTCGACAGATAGTAATCGTGATCGTGCGCGCTCGCTCGCCTTGATCGTTCGTTCGCATCTCGAAGGAGTTGATCTTGACATCGAAGAGCGCGCTCGCATCGGGGAAACTTGGACAGGCAAGTACGTCCCGAAATTCGTTCGCGGCCATCCGTTAAAGGCTATCCTCGACCCCCCAAGACATCTCGGGCAATTGATCTCTCGAATTTCGAGCAGAGCGACTGACCACTCGAGGAAACTCAGGCAGAAGAGCCCCAGGGCGCCCCGACGTTCCTATGTCCAGGCCGGGGGACCTTGGCGGAGTGAGGTCCTCGACCGCGCCGGAACGTCTCGAGCGATTGACTCCTCGAGAGAGCGGGGACAGGAGAGCGCCGAGACGTCTCGAACTTGACGACGACGTGCAGCATCGAGGGAACTCGGCGCCAGGACACCTGAGCGACAAACCTGGCCAAGCGTCCCGCAGGTCGTAGGTCGTAATTGTGGTGACATCGGGGGAACTTGACGATTGACGACCAAGTCGTCCAGGGATTGCAGCGTCCAGCGTCGGGTGTTCTCGGTGAAGTGACGACCAAGATATCCCGAGCGCCCCAGCGAGATACCTCGAGCTGGGCGATGACGGCGGCCGTGCGCCATCGGAAATCGTCCAGGTCGGTGCAATCCAAGCGGACGCAGCACGAACCCGTCGATGTGAAGACTTGCGCCCACACGCGTTCGCGTCGAGCCATCCCGAGCCTTTCCGGCATCGGGGAACCTCCAGCTTTCGTGCACGGAGGCTTCTCGAGCATTGCTGCGTCGAGGTACCCCGGGCGTTTCGTGCCCAGGGCCGTCCCGAGCGTTGATACAACGGGACAGCCCAATCCCATTTCGTGGACCGGGCAGCCCGATCCTGCTTGATAGGTCGGGCACACCGGGCTTACTTGTTTGCCGCAGTGTCAGTTGCCTGCACTTTCGTCGTCAGGTTTACTTCGTAGAACGGTCCGTATGCATTTATCGCTCCATAGACCGCCGCCCGACAACCAAAGGCTCCGTACCCTGCGCGCGCGGTGATGGTGAGCGACATGACCACGAAAGTCAACGCCGCCACCCCGCCGCAACGCAGGACGCAGGTGTCGATAACCAGCTCGCACTGGTCTCGTACACCCACAAGTACAGAGCCCGGTGATCAGGCTGTTACGCTCGTCAGGGACGCCTCGCCGCGTCTCTCGACTCGCTTCGTTGTTCAAACGAGGCACCGTCCCGTCGAGCGTTGTCTTCCTTCATCCAGAGATCCCGCGGCCGGGGAGTAGCACCCCGCGCCCGCCAACGCCGATAGAGGCCGCCATCACGACCGCACGAGGGCTCGGACCTCGACGCCGCCCAGGTGGTGGGATGGCCCCCTCGTACGAGCGAGAGCATACCGCGGGATCCGGAGGAGGCGTGACCTTTCGTTTTCATTGACATGGCGAGGGCACACGAGATTAATTATGTGCCCACCCTTGCGGGCTCGCGCTTCTTTGACAGTATTTGACTCGTTGCGAGTGCAAATGTTTCTTTCGTGAACCAGTAACTCGATTAGAGTACTATGGTCTAGTTTCGTGACGTCGATCAGAGACCCCATGTCGCGCGAGCGTCGGCGCCAGCGATAGGAGCATCCTGCGCGAGCAAGCGAGGGGTGGGACCTCCCAAGCGCGCGTAGGGAATAGCCCCCTCGATGGCGACCTCCAGGGGATCCGACCTTGTCGTACACTCGCCGTACAAAGAACGGTTTGTGTCTCTTTCCCTCGAGTTCACTCTCGAGGGATAGTTGCATCGCGTCTCGTCGTGCCAGAGACCCCGCGGACGAGGGATGATACCTCGTTAGGACTGTCGATAGGGGCGATCATCACCAACGCGCGAGGGGTTGGACCTCGACGGCGTCGACAGCGACCAAGCCCCCTCGTGCAGCTCAGCCGCATAGTCCGGCAAGCTGGACTTGATGAGCTTTCAGTTGTTTTCTAGTTTCTGCACGCCCGGAGGCGGCGTAGTTTCGGTATGACGATCAAGCTACGGGGCTCGTATCGTCCTGTTCTTGCTGCGCTGCAAAGTATCGTTCCTCTGGAAGAGACTCCTCAGACGGCGAGCAGAGTCCGTCGCGGAAGGCGGCTATGAGCTCGACGCTGGAAGCAGCGCGGCGGGAGACATGGTGGGCTGAGGGAAGACGTATTTGGCAAATTTCGCCGTCGATCGATATTTTCGGCCTTTGCCGGAACTGGACCCACAATCTGCGGCTTGCCGCCTTGACTTGCGTAAAGCGCCGCAGCCAGCTTTTTCAGGAGCAGAAGAGAAGAGTGAACAAGGAATAATGTAATCAGAAGAAGACGCCGATTTCTCGATACGTCTGGCGAGTTGATTTAGGAAGCTCTCAATCTCGACCATAGCTAATCCGAGAATTTGAAGGTGCTGCGTGGACGAGGACCGTACCCTCCCTTCGAAGACAACTGTTCAGCGTCTGCCAGAGAAAGGTGCCCTTAATACGCACCTTGACATACACTTTCTCGATCCACTCCATATTCGAGATCGAATCCTCCTTCGTAATCCACGTCTGCGGCTTCCTCCCCTTGATTTCATCCACGAACGCCTCCAACTGATAGCGGAACGTCATCCAGTAGTCCTCTCCCTTCGCATCGACGCCCGACTCCCTAAAGGTATACGCCTTCTCCGTGCGCTCCTTCTTGCCCGCGCCCTTCGGCCGCACCTGGATGTAATGCCACAAACTCGCGAACGAGAAGTTCACGATCTCGAGCTCGCCCGCCTCGCAGCGCACGGTTGCACGGAAGTTCGGGAGGCGCGGGAGGAAGCCCCAGCGCAGGGGTCGCGCGTAGTCGACGGTGAGGGAGGCAGTGACGTCGTTGGGACAGGAGAGGGCTGCGGTGGTGCGGTGGTCGACGAGGGGGTCGGCGGGGAAGGGTGGGGGTGAATGGGCGGCGGCGAGGACGGAGGTGGGGTTGGCGCCGATGAGGTAGCGGAAAAGGTGCATGCCGTAGCAGCCGATGTCCATCATGGCGCCGCCGCCGAGGCTGTAGGAGTACCTGGACGGTGCAAATTAGAAAAAGGAGCAGAAAGACGCGAAGGGCACTGACCGTATGTCACCCTGACGGATGAAGCCAGTAGGAAGCATGAACTGGAAGTCAGCGGACTCAATAGATCCAAGTTCGCCGCTTTCCAGGATAGCCTTAGCGCGCTGACCAGCAGGATGAAAGCTGACAGATGGTGGGTTTGTTATATCTGAACGAGCTGATAGGCCTAGTAATTCTCCACTCACCGATAGTGGAACGCTTCCAACAGCACGAGACCCTTCTTCTTAGCGAATGCAAACATCTCCCTGATCTCCTCAGCCGTGTTCGCCATTGGCTTCTCGCAGAGGACGTGTTTGCCCGCTGCAAGCGCGCGCATCGTCCATTCGTAGTGTAGTGTATTAGGCAGCGGGTTGTATACGGCGTCAATCTCCGGATCCGCGAGAAGGTCTGGTAGGGCGCGTTAACATGTTCTGCGAAAACCGGTTCACGCCGAGCTGACGGACTGACCTGCATATGAGTCGTACACCCGCTCGACGCCGTGCGTACGTGCGAAGGCCTCTGCGCGAGTCCGGTCGCGAGCGGCCACGCCCTTGAGCACGACCTCGGGGTGACTTTTGGCGGGGATGACCAGCGCAGGCGGCGTGATAGCTGCCGCGCCCAGGATCCCGAAGCGGATGGGAGAGGCTACTTTGGGTACTTCGGGGGGATAGAAGTTCTGGGGATATGTGATGTTAGTACCTGCTCGCGCAGTGACTCTGCGTGTGGAAGCGTCCGAAGAAGGAGGATTGACATACCTCATAAACACGCAATACGAAGTGAAAGATAGCGAGGACGAAGTCAAACATGGCGGCTGAGGATGTCGGGTAGTGGATAGAGATGTGAGTCTGGCACAAGCCGGTATAAGTACCACCAGTGACCGCACTCATACATAATGCCCGACGTCGGAATTAGGGACGACTCCAGCTCCGTTGCGAGATGATTCCAGCAGAAAACCTCGCAAGCATCGTCATCTGCACCCACAGTAGGGGCGCTGAGAGACCAGCAGTCAGCGAACCATCCACGGAAGGACGGATGTGCTCGGAGATTCCTCGCTCATGATGCGAGTCGGCAAGTAAGAACAATGGGCAGTCACGGTGTCACGCCCTCGCTCTCTGCCTTCGACGCCCATCCACCTCGCAACTCCCTTCGCGTATGCAACGCTCGATAGTCAGAATGACTGCATCGTACGACCAGAGCTACTCTGGGACACTGTCAGGATCACAACTGCCCAACCTTATTCGCGCATAGAAGCAACACCGAAGCCCGACTCGGGTCGCATAGGACGGGTTGAGCATACACGAGAGCGGCCGCTGCAGAAACTCCCTAGCGTCAAGACGCCTGAATATATTGCTTCTTTTGAGACCAGAATACCCGCATAGCATTCATCTGCGCCCTCCCAGACACTTGTTGTAGGTCCATATCCGGCAGAAGCCGAAGGCCTGAGATGCACGCACCTGGCCATTCTCTGTCTCTTCAATCTATTATCGCTCTGCATTTGAAAGACTCGGTCCGTTCGGGCAGAGAATTGAGATTCTTCCGCATGCATTTGTACATGCTGTCAGCCAAATGGGTCCTTTACCCTTCAGCTCGGATATGGTGTAACGGCTAACATTGCCGCCTCTCACGCGGCAGCTCGGGGTTCGATTCCCCGTATCCGAATTTCCTCTATGTAGGTTTTTGTACCGCGTTGGATCGAGCTCAAAGCTGCATGCATCGTGTGCTTTCTCTTTTCTCTTTCCCTCGTCGTCGGTGTACGTGTACGAGACATCGACGTACAAGTGGCGCGACGATCCCCTTGATAGACAAGTAGTGAAGACCATCGCATCGTACGCTACGCAAAGCAGTCCCAGAAATCGGTAGTACAGCGTTCAACCGATGCACAGCAGCCTCTTCCACGCCTTACCCTTGCCCTTCGCGTTACTCTTCTTCTCGTCATGAACCCTCCCGTCCTTCTCGTCGTAAAGGTCCTTCCCGCGCACACTGCCCGCGATGGTAGACTGGTCCCAGTCGGCCTGGGACGCGACCTCCAACCGAGGACGCGCGGAAGACTTCGCACTGCGCGTACCAAAGCTCGCCGGCGCGAGCTCGGGCGCGATCTCCAGCACGGCGTATTCCGCGAGCGAGCGCGCGGCCGCGTCGTTCGTGGCGAGGTTGGGGATCTGAGGACCGTGTTAGCAAGCTGACTCTTTCGCTTCCTTTCCATGTACGTCCGAATCCTCCCTCTCCCCTTCTCCTTCCTCCCTCGTCTCGTCTCGTCCCGTCTCGGCTCGGCTCCTTCCTCCCTCTCCCCACAATCGCTCTCCACAAAAACCATCAAACCACTCACCTCATTGACACCCACCAACACGTCGCTTCCGCCCACCTGCTGCTCCGGGTCCCACACACCGACCGCGTTCGTATTCAGAACCTGCCACGCGGCCTGCTTGAGCGAGTCGTCGCCCAGCCGCTCGCCGGCGTAGGCCTGGAGCTTGGCGTAGAGCTGCTCGAAGCCGCCGCTGTTGAAGGCGACGCCGTATTTGGCTTGTTTCCTGGGGTGTGTTAGCCTTCGGCTCGAACGCGAAAAGGAAGGGAAAGACAGAGCTCCGTGCCGATCCTCGCTCGAAGTTTGTTCGTAGAAGGAGGCAACAGAAGGCGAGAATGAAAGGAAAAACGGACACTCACTCATCCGCACTCGCGTTGAAGTACTGGCAGAACTCGACCCACTTGGTGTCGAAGTCGGGCTCGTCGGTGATGAGGTCCATGGCCTCCATGAGGAACTCGCCGCCGCCGAAGAGCATGGAGAGGTGGTAGCTGGGTGAGGAGGGTTAGCTTCAGCTCGGAAGGTTGCCCTGCCGCGCATAGGCGATCTCGCGAGCGAAAGCTCAAGTACCGCCGCGCAAGCGAGTACTCGACTACCGCCGCTCAAGCGAGCGCAGTTCGCGCTTCACGAAATGATAGTCAGACACTCACGTCGCCTCAAACTCCCCACCGATATCTTGCAGATGCCCCGTCGCCGGGTCCCAGTTCACGGCCGCGGTGTATCCGGACCACATCCCGTACTTCATCTGACCGATGTCGTGCTGGGGTAAAGGTCAGCCGTAGTTCGAAGCATGGTTCTGAGGCATTTCGTGTCCCAAGTGGAGGCGGATAGGGAGTGAGAGAAAAGGAGCAAGGGCATGGAGGGAATAGCAGAACACTCGAAGGAGAACTCACCATCCCCGTCTTGATCCTATTCAGATAATAGTCATCATTCCCCCGCTCCCACTCGCACCACCAGTTGCCGGCGAGTGCGGTCCAGTCAGGACCAATGCGGACGCGACCAGGACCAGGATCCGGCTTGGCGAGGATCTTTCGCAGCGGCTCCCACTTCACAATCGACTCGTCGGCTTGCAGCGCGGCGCGCATGTGGTCGCCGGTGAGTTCGTCGGCTGGAGGGGAATGTCAGCGTTCGTGTTCAATGGTGAAGGTGGTCGGAGTCGTAGACAAGGGTGTTATGATTGTAGAGGAGTCGAAGAAGCGAAGTGGATGAAATGAACTCAAGGAAAACAACGTACTCGTCAGATAAAAGAACGGCCTCTTCAACCACGCGCTCCCCACCCGCGCTTCCTTCGCCCCGTCGCCCCAGTGGCTGACGTTGTGTCGACTGCCGAGGCCCGCGAAGGTGCCCGTGTGGTGAAAGTCCGTCTAGGGAAAAGCGGCGTCAGTATCTTGCACCTGACCCAGACGTTCTCGCGCTACAACCTAAGCTGCACGCATGCTGGGCGAACGTCTATCTACAGCACAAATGCCTATCTACGGCACAAACGCCTATCTAAAGCACAAACGCCTATCTAAAGCACAAAGGTCCACTCACCTCCGCCAAATGCCTCGTCAGCGCGCGCGCCCTATGGAACACGTCCGCGCGGCCCGTGCGCATGAAGGAGAGCCACAGCCACAGATCGGTGCCCAGCTCGCCGTTGTCCCACGCGTACCCGCCTGTGTCGTAGCGCCATTCGTGGCGCGTCTGGTCGTAGGTGTGCTGGACGGCGGTCGATCATAAGACGGCTTGTCCACTCCTTTATGGCAAACCAGATCGCGGTGCCGCCGGTCTCGCGCAGGATGGTACCGACGTGGCCGACCCAGAGGCCCTGGATGCCGCTGCTGCGTACGGTGCTTTTGACGACTTGCCAGGGCCCCGGCAGGTGGGACATGGAGGATGAGATGTTCCGGGACTGGGCAGCGGTCTGGAAGGCACCAGTGTGCGAGAGGATAGGCAATATTCGTGACGAAGAGTTCGAGGAGGAGCCAGGTAGGGATGAAGGAGGATGCGGGCGAGTAGCTTTGGGCGCAGATGCTGGAGCAGGGGATGGTTGTGTGCGTAGTTTGGTGTGACTGTTCATGAGCTGGACCTGCATTCGACATTTCACGAGCTCGAGCGGGGTACTACGAGGAACAGGTCAGGCGACGAAAAAGATGATCGAGTGTACTACGCACATGATGAAGCTTGCAGCAAATCCTGAACCTGCGGCTGCAGCAGAAAGCTCTGCTATGCTGAGTGGCGAGTTGTAGTTCGACGACATTTGCCGCATGGTGTGTTGGATATAGGTATACGACAGGAAGAGGGCGGACGTCTCCGCCATGGCGCCTACTAATGGCACCGTCAAGCCCTGCAAGCAACGGAAAGTAACGTTAGCGCAAGAAGATATTGGAGAGTAAGACAAGACGTACCCGGTACAATCCCCTTACACCCTCTTCGACATATGTCTGCTTCAGGCAGTCCATAGGACCCGTGAATGGCATCAATTCGGCGGTGGGGGACAGTAGTTGCGCCTGAAGACGCGTCTTCGCGAGGTCGAAGGGGTACTCGAAAAGCTCGGAGACCATGCCGGCAACCTGGACAACCGATCACGATTGTTAGCACATATGCTGAAGACGCAGGAGGGGAGGATGATAGATATAGATATAGCCAACACGAAGGGAATAAGACGTACGCTCCCCAGCACAATATCCCGGCAGGCATCGCGGGCAGAGAATATGGGTAGCCGTTCGAGCTCCTCGACGCCTAGAGCATTGACTACCATTGAGTCTAAGACTGGTACTGCCGACCGTGTTTGCTTCTGCTGGACTTGAGCGGAGTCCGGGGGAGCTTGACTTCAACCGAGGATGCGTTTAGTCTGCCGAGCTTGCGAGTCGTTTGCTGGGTTGGGAAGGGGTCCGCGCGCGTAGGTTCGAGCTATTCTTCTTGTCTGTATATGGGTCCAAATGCGGGGTGAATCGTACACGAGCAAGGAATTAAGTGGATCGGATAGATATGTTCATGACGAGAAATGAGCGCACAGCGGGCGGAAAAGTATTGGAAGACGAGGCGCCGAGAATATGTGGCGTCCAATCACTTCTCGCGTAATGCCGAATCACTGACGCGGGCCCGGCGCCACGGCGCGAAGACGGCGTGTGTGTTCGATCCTGCCACCGTCCTTGCAGCCTTTGGGCGGTTCTCTACAATGGTGGCCCCGGGAGTCGTGCATACCCGGACTTGTCCAATGCACCCCGGCCGTCCCCAAAATAGAGAAAATACGACGAAAAAGAGGCATAAGTGCGCGCGAGTGACATGACATTGGGCGATGTGAGGCCTATTGTACAACATCTCGGAAGGTATATACGAAGCGAATAAGTGAACAGGTATAGCTTACAAAGGGTTCGTGCCCTCAATAATACACATACATAGCGATCTCCTACCCCGTCCGACTTGCGGCGCGACGTAAGTAGACCTAGTGTGGATCTCTGCAGGCTCAAGGCTCGATGCAGATCTTGAGTGCGCCCCTGCTGTTCATCTTGTCAAGGGCGGCTTGGAAGTCATCAAGTTTGAAGACATCCGTGACCATGCCTTCGGTCTTGATCTTTCCCGAGTCGAGATAAGCGACCGTCCGCGGGAAGCAGTACGTCTGGGAGAAGGAGCCGATGATCTTGATCTCGTCGCCGAAAATCTAATCGCCGTAAGCCACTATCGCCGAACTATCTGAGCGGCAATTTCCCTCACCTTGGACGGCGGCCAGTGAACGCGAGCCTTGTTCTCGTACACGCCGTAGATCATGAGCGTACCACCGCGGCGGACATAGTTGATGCTAGCATCGGCGAGCTTCTCGACACCAGTGGCCTCGACGACCACGTCGAAGCCATACGGGTTGTCCTCCTTCAGCTTCTGCCACTGCGCCTCCGGGTTCTGCCTATCGAGCTCGATGTACTCATCGGCGACGCCAAGGTTCTTCGCGATATCCATCTTGATACCCTTGTTCGCAGCAAGGACGATGCGGACCGCACCATTCAGCTTGAGCAGCTGAGCCAAGATCAGGCCCGTCGGACCGGCACCCATCAGCAGGACTTCGATGCCGACAGGAGGGTTCAGCTTGTCGAGCCCATGCAGGGCACAAGCCGCCGGCTCCATAAGGGTGGCCTGCTGATCAGTCATGTTCTTGATCTTGTAGAGCTTGTGCTGCGGGCTGGTGGTGACTTTAGAGCGCGCCTAAACCATATGTCCGCGGAAACTCACTAGGCAATGTACTCCGCGAAACCACCTTCAGAAGAGACGCCACGAGCCTTGAAGTTCTCGCAGTACAATGTGTTACCGCGTCGGCAGTAGAAGCAGTTGTCGCACTACAAAGTGGATCAGCAGAAGCACGACCACGAACATACAGCACGTACGGTAACACCAACATCGGCGACGCAACGGTCGCCAACATCGAAGCCCTTCACATTCTTGCCCATCTCGATCACAGAGCCAACGGCTTCATGCCCTGGGATAAGCTACACGCATATGAGAAACCAGTGCGACGCGCGCGAGGGGAAGTGCATACAGGGAAGGTAGCGATGAACTCGCCTAGACCAAACGTCAGTCGAGAGGACGGGCAATGGGGTGTGTACAACGCACCCTCATGAATATGTAGATCAGTCCCGCATACGCCTATAACAGGCGTCATAAATGCGATCTCTATGTAATTGTAGGCGAGTACACACCACAGAGTGAGACTGGGCGACGATCAGTATGGCGACTACCCTGGAGCATACAATGACAGACCTTTGAGTAGAACATCATCGTCACCGATCTTGGGCTTGGGGACTTGCTTGATCTCGAACTTGGTAGGCTGAGCGTCGCGGACCACGTTGAGCATACAGTCAGATGGAGATGGGGGGCGAGGGACAAACCTCGCTGTAGACGAGCGCCTTCATAGTTCCTTCGGGCATGGCGACTTTGGTGAAGGGGAGATGCTGTGAGATGGTGGATGGAGAGGGAAGGGAAGAAAATATGGGTAGTTGTCCGTATGAGGAATGCCTTTATAGTGCCAGAGTCGGATCAAAAGAACACTCTCCGACGACGTCATGCCATGCTGAGCCCGGTTGCTTCGCATATGGTCGCCGGGCTCGCGCAGAGGGAGAGCAAGATTCTGAAGGGTGCGATGGGTGCATTGGTCGATGGCAAAGGCGCTTGGCGGTTATATGCGGTCCATGAACGCCATCTAGGTCGGCCGCAAGCGCAAGATGAACTGGTAAAGGCCTAAGAGAGGCCCGATGCGAGCTGGATGATATCGTCATGCCCTGTTCAGGGCGAAGGAAGGCCTGTCGTCATCGCGTGGTCTCGGTCCGAGATTACAGCGCCTCGGACGGCCTCGCTTGAACTTCGCGCAAGTTCGCTGACATCTCTGTCTGCAACCACCACATCGATTGCCGATCCACCGCGTCTCCGCCCATCCCACGTCTATATCCTCCTCCATCTCCATCATGTCCACCGCATCCAGCTACCCCTCATGGGCAAAGCTCCAGGAGATCTACGACAAGCAAAAGGCGTCCCTTAAGCTCAGGGACCTCTTTGCGTCCGATCCCGAGCGCTTCTCCAAGTTCTCCAAGACGTACACCTCGTCTTCCAACCCGGAGAACAAGTTCCTCATCGACTACTCCAAGAACCTCATCACTCCCGAGATCCTGAGCGCGCTCTTCAGCCTTGCGCGCGAGGCCAATGTCGAGAGCCTCCGGGACGCGATGTTCGCCGGCGAGCACATCAACACGACCGAGGACCGCGCCGTCCTTCACGTCGCCCTCCGCGATATCACATCGTCCTTCACCAGCAAGACGTCCAAGGAGCCGGGTGTCAACGAGGTCCCCAAGGTCCTCGCCCACATCAAGTCCTTCTCCGACGCCGTCAGGTCCGGCGACTGGAAGGGCTACACCGGCAAGCCCATCAAGTCCATCGTCAACATTGGCATCGGCGGCAGCGATCTCGGCCCCGTCATGGTCACCGAGGCGCTCAAGCCCTACTCCATTCGCTCCCTCGACTTCCACTTCGTCTCCAACATCGACGGCACCCACCTCGCCGAGACCACGAAGCTCTGCGACCCCGAGACCACGCTCTTCATCATCGCCTCCAAGACCTTCACCACCCAGGAGACCATCACGAACGCGATCTCCGCTCGCAACTGGTTCCTCGCCACCGCCAAGGACCAGGCGCACGTCGCGAAGCACTTCGTCGCGCTCTCCACCAACACCGCCAAGGTCACCGAGTTTGGCATCGCCGAGGAGAACATGTTTGCCTTCTGGGACTGGGTCGGCGGCCGCTACAGCCTCTGGAGCGCCATCGGTCTCAGCATCGCGCTCAGCGTCGGGTACGAGAACTTTGAGGAGCTCCTCCGCGGCGCGAACGACATGGACAAGCACTTCACCTCGACGCCCTTGGAGGAGAACCTGCCCGTCATCCTTGCGCTCATCGGCATCTGGTACAACGACTTCTACGGTAGGTTTCACTTTAAACACTATCATCACGCACCAGTAGTGAGCCTCGCGGCACCTACGACTGCGCAGTCCATGCACTTTGAGCGATTTTGCATTTCGAGACCCTGCACTGAGAGCGTTCCGAGTGTTTATTCGGCGTCTTGCTCACCCATCGTTGCAGGCTCGCAAACCCACGTCCTCCTCCCCTACGACCAGTACCTGCATAAATTCGCGGACTACTTCCAGCAGGGTGACATGGAGAGCAATGGCAAGACCGTCACAAAGAAAGGTGACAGGGTTAACTATCAGACCGGTGTATGTGCCAGCCGCACCCTTCTATCCATTCGTTGGCTAACGCACTTCGCAGCCAATTATTTGGGGCGCGTCCGGTACCAACGGCCAGCATTCCTTCTATCAACTCCTTCACCAGGGCACGAAACTCGTCCCCGCGGATTTCCTTGCGCCGGCGACAAGCCACAATGAGCTCAAGGTTGCTGGTGAGTGTTGATCATTGACATGCTGAGTGATCAGCGGTCCCTTCACTGAGCGGCGCTCGTCGACTCGCCATTCAGTCTCCTCGCTAACCAAACTACAGATGGCGGCTCTCACCATCGCATCTTGCTCTCCAACTTCTTTGCGCAGCCCGAAGCTCTCGCGTTCGGCAAGACCGAGGAGGAGGTTCGCAAGGAGCTCGGTCCGAACGCGTCCGACATCGTAGTGAAGGCGAAGGTCTTCGAGGGCAACCGGCCCAGCAACAGCATCCTGTTTCCGAAGCTGACGCCAGCTGTACTTGGTGAGTCATTCTTGGTCGACTTCCCGATATGCACCGGGCTTAACACGACGCTTCAGGCTCGTTGATCGCTTTGTACGAGCACAAGATCTTCGTTCAGGGCGCAATTTGGGGCATCAACTCGTATGGTACGTCAGAAAAATCTCCTTCTCGTGGAAGCAGCCGATATCTCACTCCTGGCCAGACCAAATGGGTGTCGAACTCGGCAAGGTCCTCGCGAAGAATATCCTCAAGCAGCTAGGGAAGCCCGAGGATGTTTCTGGCCACGACAGTTCGGTGCGTGTCCTTTTTTGGAACGTCTGCGTAATACCGTCCCGCTCATTCATATGCACAGACAACGGGCATCATTCACCAGTACCAGGCCTGGCGCAAGGAGTAGATATACGGCAGCAGCTGCGGGTTGATTGTCGCTGAAGTCAGAGGGGCGCGAACATCGGAAGGATATGTTGTACCGTTAATTAGAAGGGAGGGAAGAGCGAAAGAAAGAAGAAATGTACTCTGAACACTACTATATAGAGGAGTGACTGACTTGCACGATCCGTTTCTGCCACGGCACTAAGCAACTCGAGTTGCAAACAATCATCGGTTATTTGCACGACATGTAGGCTAGCGAACCAATAGCCACATCCAGACGATCTGAACGCAGGCTTCGACAAAAAGGAAGGCTATTCTACGTCTCCTGGAATCGCTGTCGCGTCCGGTGGATGGGCTGTTGTGCGTTGGAGGGAGGAGCAGAGGTCGTAACGCACGTAGCTGCGATACCGTTAGAGGAGGCAGCGATCAAGCCGTGTATGATGCTTACCAGAAAGAAAGCGTTGGCCAAAAACGTGTAAAAGAAGACGAGGGTGTATAGCATCTTGCCAAGGTGCAGGAAGGAGGTGAGGACGGTGGCAGTGACGCCGACGAACTTGTAGCCGCTGTATGCGACAAGATCAACTAGGGAGACTTGAGCGGAGGGCGGTACGGCGAGGAGGAAAGTTCCTGAGCGTGGCATTGTGAGCGAGATAACGGCAGCCGTGACGAACTTAGCGCACCTGTCTTGACGAAGCAGATATCGACGAAGACGATGAGGATGGACACGGAGAACGTCTCACCCAACACCTTCAAGCATCGTCAGTTCCATGCGAGCACGCGTTCAGCAAAGGACTCACCTTGGGGTCGAAGCCGCCGCCCAACCCTCGCTGAATCGCGCTTACGAGGATGTACGTGACCATAGCCATGGATGGTATATACAGATCCGGGGAATTTATATCGTCCCTTGGTGGTAGGAACTCCTCGAGGGCATTATCACCAGGCGGAGGGCCTTGTGTGGGAGACGTCGCAGCAGCGTGCGGTGGGTAATACTGGGACTGGGGGTATCCCGCGCCGGACGCGTACGGCTGCGGCTGGGAGTACGTGTGCGACGCGTTGACGGCCTTACGCCGCGCCCATGGCTTGTGCGTCCACGGGAAGAGGACAAGCTTGAGCTTGTGGATCACGTAGGAGTTTGACACGTTGAAGTGGTGCTTAACGGCGGCTTTGGGGAAGAATTGTAACTGAAGGCGATGTAAGGTTGGCGGTAACTGAGGGCGCACGTTACACGTACGTTTTTCTGCACATATTCCTGTCCAGCCGCTACTGCGCTCGATCCTAGCTGCATCCCTAGCTGCGCTGTAGCGCTGTCCACACCCATGTTGTTCATGTTCCAGCCGGGAATAGGTCCACCGAAGTGGGAAGCTTGGGGTTGCTGCGCGAGGTTCTGAGGCCCAGGAGCTGCTGGGTTCTGGAATGGGTATGCAGGGACATATTGTTGGGCATGTGCTGGTTGACCTGTTGGGCCAGGCTGAGGCGAAGATGAATATCGTTGGTAGCCTGCTGGCGGGCTTGCGGGGGTCGACGGAGGCTCTGGGATGTAAGCTGGATGGGTAGGCACGGGATGGCGAAGGGGAGGAGGAGAAGAGGTCATTGTGGCCCTGTGATGGCTTCTTGGGGGTTGATGATAGCAGGATGCAGGAGGCTATAATGATCGAGACACGTGCAAGATGGAGGTTGTCTCCAACCACGTAGGCACACGTGGTGCTCAACGAAATCGCGAGTCTTCCGATAGCACCTTGAGGCTTGGGCTGGCAAAAGCTCCAGCAGATTTCCTTGACCTCTGCATTTATCATCACCTTGCTTGCAAGGTCTCTTGCAAACCCTTTATTCTTCGGGATTCCTAGTACACACAGACAAACAATGCTTGACCTACCTCAGTTCGAACCCCAATCTTGTCTCGCAAGCAAGGTCTCCGCCGGGCGCAGCCTGCGCTTCCTCTAGTTCCAACAAGTTACAAAACAATAGGCGGGTCTTACGCGAAGTGTTGAGAATCGATCGAATCAATCACGATTTCGGCCGGTCCAAGCGGCAACAAGTCCATGGATCGATGCACTCGCAGACATGCCATTCCCGCAAGCGAGACCTCGCGTACCGATCTAAACAAACACAACGTCCACCTAAAGGTACCGCAGATAGGTATATCGAGAACCTGCTCTACGCGCTGATGTGGATCCAACGATGCCAGAGGTCGACATGTTCTACTAAAGATGGTATAGATGGGGCGAAGGAGAGGAGCGCATACACCGATATACTATGTAGATTACCAAAACATGAAAGCTAGATACGAAAGCATGGCACAGATATCCTGCATATAGATCGTAAACATCGTTGTCCGTGCCCATTCCTCATCTTCCATCCCCCATGGTTAGACGTTCCATGACGGCGAGCCTCCTCCATTCCCGCAAATCACTTCCAGGCCGGCTTCTTCCCGTTCGCCTTGGCCTTCGCATCCGCCGCAGCCTTCTTCGCCCGGTCGATCTCCTCGAAGCTCTTGATCAGGTCCTTCACGCTCCCGCCGCTGTCCTTGCGCTCCCGCGGCCGGAAGTTGAACAGCCGCTTATCCCACTGATCGGGCGTCGGGACGTGCTGGAGCTCGACCAGCCGCTTGGGCTTGGCGACAGGACGCGGGAGCTTGGTTGGCGGCGGCGCTTGGTGCAGCTCGACGAGCTCCTTGGGCGGCACGAGGGGTTCGGGCGGGGGCCGCTCGGGCGTCTCGATGGGACCACGGGGAGGGAGCTGGGGAGGTGGGGGCAAAGCCTTCTGCGGCAGTTGCTTGGGCTGCGCACGATTGCGACGGCTGGGCGTCAAGGAACGCGGGAGGTACGAGTAGATGAATCGCTTTAGGCCGCCAGGCTGCTCTTGCTCTTCCTCCTTAGGCATCTCTTCGTCTTCCGCCTCTTCCTCCTCCTCTTCCTCCGGCTCCATAGATAGCGACCGATTCACCTCAGCCGCATCCTCGTCGTCTGAGTCATCGTCGTCCCCGCCACCAGTCTTCCGCGAGATAGACTTCGCCTCGTTCAGAAGATGCGAATAGCGAGGGTTGAACAACGCCGGTGACATCGCCCTCTTCCCATTGTCACCAGACACGCCCTTTCCATGCTCATTAGCCGCACTCGTAGACTTCCCAACCGCACTCGCAGATGTCCCAGCCACCGGCTGGCGCGGCAGAGCAGGAATACTGGACATGGGCGTCAAGTCAGGCACAACAATGCTCCTCTCCGACCGCACGGGCGTGCTGAACCGGTGACTATCGGAAGGCAGCGGCAGACGGGCGGACGCCGAATTGAATAAAGCAGACTTGAGGAAGGACGAGGGGTCGGCAGAGGAGGCGCGGAAGCCGCGAGAGGGGGTTGGAGGGGCGACCTTGCCGGCCTTCTGCTTCTTGGAGAGGGCAGCACAGCGGCGGAGGAGGGCGTCCCTGAGAGGTTTGTAAGCATGCGAGCAGAAATGAGCTTGGAATGGAGATACAAACCTCTGCCACCGATCCCCACCCGCCTCCGTACAGAACCGATCCACCACCCTCTCCAAATCCACCGCGTCCACATCCGCCAGCGGAGGGCTCGCATCCGCCGGGTCCCAATTATCATCCCCGTCGAGCGCCACGGAGATCCGCTCCCGCGTAAAGCACGCGTCAAGCAGCTTCCAGTGGTCCTTCGTCCAGTCCTCCTCCCCGTCGCCGCCGAGCTCGGTCACAAAGCTCGTCGAGCGGCGCTTGCTGGAGGGAGTATTGCATCGTGGAGCCTCGGCGTCGGCGACGGAGAGCAGCTCGGTGAGCGTGAGGGGCGTGCCGGAGTCGCTGGCGGGCCCGCGCGGCCAGGGCGTGCTGGTACCGCGGATGTCGTCGAGGTCCCAGGCGGCACCGGCGGAGGGGGAGGAGAGGAGGGAGGTGAAGGAGGCGCTCTTCTTGAAGGGGGAGCGGGTGGAGGAGCGGGCTTTCTGGACGCCGCTTTGCAGGAGGCTGCGCCGGTGGGAGGCGCGGGACATGTCGTGGAGGGCGGTGGTCGAGGACGCGCGTCGGCGTCGCTGTTGCGCTTCGCGGACCATCACGTCGTAGTTGTGCTGTGTGGAGGTGAGCGGACTATGGTTGCTGAGAACATTATACCTACCTGGCGAAGGATAGCAATACACTTCGCGGCCGCGACAGTGTCCTTTGAGCTGATGACGACACACCCAGGGCCGGTGTCTTCATCGCTCTCGTCCTCCTCATCGCTATCATCGACGACAGGCTCAGGAGGAGCGCGTACGACCACGTTCCAGCCATCCATCGGCTGGCCATTCTTGTCGGACGGAGGCGCAGCTCCACGAGCGCTAGAGTGCTCCGGCGTCGTCGCTCGACCAGCGACCGATTCTGGAGGAGTGACGCTCGTTTGTTCGGACATGCCATCGCCACGGTCCATGTCGTGAGACTGGTGAGGAGTCTCTTGACCATGGTGCACGTCCTCCATCCCAGACGCAGCTTCGCGCGGACGATGGGCTTCCAGAGCCTCCATCAGACCGCCTTGATGCACGGCGGGAGAGGACTCGGGCAAAGGAGGCAGCGATGGTTCGCGGGTCGTGAACGGAGTTGCCGCCGCCATCGCGGAAGGACCAGGCGTCCGTGAACGCGAGCGCGCACGGAGGATGGAGCGCAGGTGTTGGTTAGGCGTGCCCGGAGGCGCCGCCGCTGGAGTCGTAGTGGGCCGTGGCACCGCAGAAGTTGTGGATATAGATGCCTTCCGCGAGGTGGACGGCCTGCGCTGTTCCTCACAGGGCGCGCCTTCTGCTTGATGCCTATCCTCGGCTTGGTCCGTATGAGGGCGGGACACTGGACTGGGCGACCTCCTGGGTGCTCGTCCTCCCTCGTCGTCTTGTTGAGGGGCACCTCCGTCCTCCGGCTGAGGGACAACACCGTCCCCTTGTTGAGGCCCATCCTCGCCCTCTTGCTGCGCCGCATCCTCCTCGTCCACAACACTCGTCCCGCCCTCGCTCCTCCTGCGGGCGTAGGGATACGGGCTGATCGGCCGTCCCCATCTCTTCATCCGCTCAATGGTGGCTGCACTTGGGGGGTCACGTTTCGTGCGGATCGCGAGCGTACGCCACTTTCCTGTGTAGTCTGACTCTCCTTCGGATATTTCGCCGGCGGGCTGGGGGGTGGGTGTTAGTTGGGTTGGGAGTATGCTGTGTGAAGAATGTGTAAAATAGGGAAGGAATAGCGCATACCTTCTCCGCATCTGCCTCATCATCGCTGGATTCCCAGCCCGCGTTGGCGGCTTCGAGGAAGGCGGGGGTGACCTCGGAGGCGCGGGGCGGGCGCGCCGGTGGGAGCGGCAGGGCATCCATGTCGGCCGGGTCTATGTCATCTTCCATGGATCGGTCCGCGGAAGAGGTGCTGAAGTCGTTGAAGACATCATCGTCCGGCGTGGCGTCGAGCGAAGAGAAGACGGGCGGGATAGAAGACGAGCGGAAGACCGCCGGCGGTGAGGAGGGCGGGGGAGAGGAGTTCGGCAGCGAAGTTGGAGGTTGGACGTCGAAGTGGAACTCGGTGGGAGAGGGCCCTGTCTCGGCGTCGACGTGAATGCTGGGGATTTGAATGTCCTCATCGGCAAGTGCGTCGACGTCGATGGGCGTGTCCTCGGCTCCCACGCCCACGTTGACGAGCTTGCGCGGCGAGCGGCCGGAGCCTTTGAGAAGTAAAGGATCGTCGGTGGGGCTGGCGGGCGGAATGGGTGCGTTCAGGTCGATCTCTGGCATCTCCTTCTTGATGGGTATATGGATCTTGGCTGGTGCTTTCGACTGGCGAGAGTGCGCGGGACGCCGCCGGCTGGAGGACGGCGGGGGAGGCGATACGAAGACCTGCTTCGGGGCCGGGGTCAAGCTCTCCTTTGGAGGAGGCTCATACGGTGGGATAGGCGTCTGGCTGCGCCGGCGGGGCTTGCCGTTCAGGGTAGCGGGGAGATAGTCTGCCTGGGGATTGGCGGCATGCGGGGATAGAACGAGGGTCTTGAGTGGGGACTGTGAGCGTCGCTGCTTGCGCGACTTGGCGGTAGGCGTTGTGGGGACCATGGGCGAGTCGGGAGCGTGGCCGTCCGGCTGGGTGCGCTTGCGCTTGTTGGACGCGGTCAAGGTGATAGATAGAGAACGTGGGGTGCTCTGATGACGCTGGGCAGCCGCTATCAGGGTTTGTCGCAGAATGAAGGCCAGGCTCACGCACCGCTCGTAAGGTCTCTTCGGGGGGCGGGCTCATTAGTGTGCGGGCGGCGTCCATGTCGCAGTCGGCGACGTCGTTGTCCTGCTCTTTGGCTTGGTCCTTGGGCGGGCCAGGAGGTAAAAGAGATGAGTCGTCGCCGCGCATGGTGGTGGCACAAGGCAGCCTCGTGGATCCGATTTCCACATCTGCGCTCGAACACAAGGCGGCACGTGATCGCACATACACGACGTCACGCGGCCGACTACTGGTTAACTACTTCAACGCCGTGTACAATCCATGCTGATCACCGAGCGAGTATGTGAGGGTATTACGAGCGTAGATATCTGGCTGCACCTCCAACAAAGATATCACATCGTCCAGCAAATGTGCAGTTCCTACCGCCATCCTCGCAATCGATTCGCCTCCATTCACGTTGACAATGTGGACGTGGAAGTGGTCTGTCGCGAAAGTCAGTGTCCTCTCAATCTGATTCCGGAAGTTTTAACCTACAGTACGTCGGCTGGTAGTGAATGAACATTCGCAAGCCTCCTGCGCCAACAGCGGGCCATTTCTCAGCGACGACGCGTGTGGCCTCGCGCTGGATGCCCTTCAGCAAGGGTATGTGTTCGCCGCGCAAATCGCGAAGGCTTCGCAGGCCCTCTACCCGTGCGATGGCGCAGATGTAGAGGGAGGAGACGGTGGTGAGGTCCCACTTCATGTCGGGGACGAGGATGAAGTCCGGGCAGTTGTAGAGGACCTTCTCTTGCTCGGCGCGACCTTCGAGGATGTCCAGCACCCTGGAGGTCATAAGTCATTATATAGTGTCTTAGAGACCAATGACACCAACCACTGCGTACGACTTTTCGGAATGCTCGAGACGTAAGGCTCAACGATTTTCGCGTACGTCTCGGGTGTTTCCCTGACCATGTTGTACTTCTGCTTGGTGTACTGCAGCCAAATTAGCGGAAAGAGCTAGTCAGGCAAGTCAGTATTGACCTTGCGTATATGCGCCTCCGTCGCAGGGCAGATCAGGGTAATCTTCACATCGCGATATCTGTGCGATCCCGCCTTGTCATCGGCGAAGGAGGCAAACATCCATGTATACTATGCCCAAGAACATGAGTTGTAGACCAATGCGCGTTGTAGTACTTACGATGTCAGTGCTCTCCTCGACCAGCAAGGTGCTGATGTCGACGGATGCCGGTGCCGAGCTTGTTGGTTTACCAGACGCAGGCGCATGTAGGTCAGGGTCTCCCTGCCCACGACCAAATAGCGGTTGCCCATCCGACAAAACACCAGACGGTATATGTGTTTTGCTCAAGGTAATGATAGCAGGCTGACGATCCGCCTCACCATCCACAGCCGAGGGCAAAGTCTCGCCATCGACAGCAGAAGGCAAAGTCTCCCCCTCGACAACAGAAGGTAGCGTCCCAAGCAATATGGCAGACTTCGAGCCTGGATCATCGTCGAGGATACGCGTGAGCTCAAAGTGAGGCAGACGGGCGAGGATGGCGCGGCGTTTCTGGTCGCTGGTGGCCATGGAGGATGGGGGAAGATGGGGTAATGAGGTGATGAGGGCGGGAGGCAAGAAGTCGAACTTTGTGTTACAGGGTGTCACACCCATTTGGACTCGAGCGGGAATTTCTAACGATAGACTTTTTTGGACCCCGCTAAGCGCGCAGCAGCTTTTGGATGCAGCAGAAGTCATTGTCATCCCTTCCATCACCCATGAGTGGTGATTATAAGTGACTACTGTTATAGCCCGGATACCTTAGTTGTGCGTCCGACCGATCACATCCTCACACCTCCCGCAAAGGGTGGCTTCCGCAGGTCGTGAGTAGTTCCAGCATCTAGGGCATTTGTGCAGGGAAGCGGGTCGAGCGCGTATGGTGAGGCCTGACATATGTTTCCAACGTCAGTCGTCAAAGATGAGAAGAGAGGGCAACACATACCGTCTACTGGGGAAGCTTCCGTGTAAGACCATGGCGTCGATGCAGCCTCGTCGGCGCTTCCGTGCTCGAGACGCACGTCGGAGGTGATGAAGAGCTTCTTCAGGAGGTCCTCTGCAGAACATGTCAGCGCACTCTGTCTTTATCAATCTGCATTCAAGCTTACTTTCTCTCCTGAGCAGATCTGCGACCTTGTTCGACCCGGACGGGTTCGAGAGGTAGATCTCGATGTCGGCTTCCAGAGAGCTCTTCAGTTGCCTGGTGATGGGAGATATTTCACTATGAACATGCGAAACAGTCTTTCCTCGACGCACTTGTTACTCCGAGCCTTCTCCAGCAATCCCAAGACGATGGTCCGGAGACGCAGGAGGTCGCTCATCTCTGCTGCGGCTTCGGGGTTCGCGTAGGAAGGGTCCTGAAATATGCGTTTGAGTGGCGTGTATATTCGGGGCTAGTCAGGGATCATAGATACCAGAGGCTTCCAAGGCTGCTTAAAGAAGGACGAGGTTGTGCCGGGGTTGAGGTGCGAGTGGACTTCTTCTGCGAGGTGCGGGAGCATGGGCGCGTAGACGGAGGTCATGGTGCGGAGGATCTGGGATTTCTCGTGAGCGTATGTCAGTGCATTCAAGGGAAGAAATGTACCTGCTCAAGCACCGCTGTGACCGTGCGCCGCTCGACGCTGTCGACAGCATCCGCGTACAAGCAGTCCTTGGTGACGTCGAAGTAGAGCGAGGAGAGGGTGATGTTTGCGAAGTTGTTCAGGGCGTGGACGACTGCGAAGAGTCAGAACGATGCTAGACCGTCGAGGACATCGTTCCTACCCCTCGGGAAGTTGAAGGATGCGTACTGCGAGAGCGCGACTTGCTCAAGCTGCTGTAGCTCATGTAGGACGTAGCGGTCCAGCTGCAGTGAATATGAGAACCTACGACATGAATAATGCGCGAAAGCCAAAACGTACGAGGGTAAGTTTGGGTTGTACGGGCGATCCCGCGCGACGCTCGGCGGGGCCGATGTTGCCTAGGATGAAGCGGACGGAGTTCCTGATCCTGCGCATGGTCTCCGCCGTCTGCGAGAGCACGACGGGGCCGATGGACATGTCGTGCCAGTACTCGACCGTCGCTGCCCACAAGCGGAGCGTATCTGCGCCGTATGCAGGTTCCGCTTTCTTGTCCTGGCGATGCATGGTCAGTCAAAAACCCTAGCGGACATACAAATGTTGACGCACCTTGCCGCCAAGAACGACGCTCAACGGGCTGATGATGTTGCCCAGCGACTTGCTCATCTTCTTTCCGTGTTGATCGAGGACCATTCCGTGCGTGATCAGCGTCTTGTACGGCGCTGCGCACTTCCCGTCCTCGCTCGTCGCAATCCTCGTCAACAACTGCGACTGGAACCACCCGCGGTGCTGGTCCGAGCCCTCCAAGCACAGATCCGCCAGGTGCTTCCGGCTCTCCTGACCCTCCAGCCCCGACAACATCGACCACGACGTCCCGCTGTCGAACCACACGTCCATCGTGTCCGTGCCCTTGCGCCAGGTGCCGGGCTCGTGCGCGAGGTGCGGCGGGATGAAGTCCTCAACGGGCCCGCTCCACCAGTGCTCGGTGCCCTTGGCGTCGAGGACGGCGAGGACGTGGGTGAGGGAGGCGGAGTTGAGGACGGTCTGTTCGATGGGAGAGGCGGGGGGCGTGAGGTATAGGGAGGGGATGGGGACGCCCCAGACACGCTGTCGGGAGATGCACCATTCGGAGCGGGAGCGGATGAAGGCTTCGAGACGGTTGCGGGCTTGGGGAGGGTCAGTTCGATACGAGGGGAAGGCAAAGGGGACTGACATTGAGCTGGAGTGAAGGAGACGTCGGTCAAGGCCTCGATGGATTTGCCCTTGATGTCTTCTAGGTTGGCGAACCATTGCGATGTCGCGCTAGTGCTAGATTAGCGGGGTAGTACAAGGCATCGAAGAATCACATACGTGACAATGACGGGCTTCTTCGTCTTCCAGTCGTACGGGTACCGATGCGTTACCCACTGATCCTCGACCAATTGTCCGCGTTCGCGCAGCAACTCGATCATCACCTCACTGCCATCGCCCAAAACTTCCTTCCCCACTAGGTTCGGATGCGGCGTCTCCTCGTTGAACTTGCCGTCTGCGTCGACATGGCAGGTGAGCTCACCGCCGCGTCCTGTTGTGTTCCAGGTCGCGTAGTCCTCGGCGCCGTGAGCGGGGGCGCAGTGGACGAGGCCAGTACCGGTGTCCGTGGTGACGTAGGATGCGGGGATGATCTCGGTTGTCTGTGCAGAGCCGGGGAAGAGGGGCTTGTAGGAGAGACCGAGGAGGTCAGAGCCTGCAGCAGCGATGAGAGGCAAGCTTCACAAGCAGTCAATGTTCTTACCAGGTAGAGTGTGTACCAGGTCCAGCTTCCCCACGACACTAGAGAGTGTCTCAATGCGCTCCTCCGCTACGACAAGGAGATCGCCGGATTCGACGTGCTTTACGACGGCGTATACGACCTCCGGGTTGACCGAGATTGCCTGACAAGGTTATGAGCATTGTATAAACATACAGAGAGAACGCGAACGCACCATGTTCGCTGTCAAAGTCCAGGGCGTGGTGGTCCAAACGAGCAGCTTAGCGCCCGCGAGAGCGTGATCGGAGGGAAGTTCTCCGAGCTCGAAGGATACGTAGACCGAGTGCGAGGAGTGATCCGGCGCGTACTCGAGTTCTGCCTCTGCGAGAGCTGATCGTGACGAAGGGGAGTAGTATACGGGGCGATACTTCCGGTAGATGAGGCCTGAGCGATGTCAGCTTCGCGGCACATATGGTCGATAGCACCACGCACCCTTGTCAACCATCTGCTTGAATATATGCAGCTGTCGCATCTCGTACTTGTGATCTATGACGCATATCAGAGCGGTGCGGTCGAAGGGGAAGGGGACATACCGAGAGTTCTATACGTGCTGTCTTCGTTCGTCCAGTCTGCCATGACGCCGAATTGCCGGAACTCGGCCTTCTGCTGGGCGATCTCGCGGAAGGCGGTCTTGCGCGCTGCTCGGCGGACTTCGTGAGGTGCGAGGAACCTGGCATCCTTCTGCGCAGGCGCGTGAGCGGGATGGGGAAGGGAAGCATGGGAATGGAATCGTCGACACCTTGATCTCCTGCAGAGCCTTATTCTCGATGGGAAGACCGTGGCAATCCCATCCAGGGACGTATCTGGGAAGGGTTAGGTGGTGGGGACCTTCGGGAGAGGTGATAGACGTACTGAACCCGACGGCCCTGCGCGACGTGGTAGCGACAAATGATGTCCTTCAGGATCTTGTTGAGTGCATGGCCTGAAATCGTTCAGAGTCGCGCATGAGCAATGCATGTGCTTCTATACCCATATGCAGATGTCCGTTTGCGTACGGCGGGCCATCGTGCAGTACATAGAGAGGACCCGGCGCGTTCTCCCACTTAGAGGGGGTAAGTTGCGGTCCACTTCCATCATACGTGGAACGCACCTGTTCTCGGTACAGCGCGTCGCAGGTCCTCTCCCGGAATGGCACTTCACTCTTCGCGGGGTCTATCCATAGCGGGAAGGTGGTCTTCGGGAGAAGGAGAGTTTTCGAGTACAGCTTGTTGTCCTGCGTCGGCGTAGCAGTAGAGTTTAGTCTGGCAAAAGAGTGAACGCGACTGCGCAGCAAGCCCCTGCAGGATGGACGGACGAGCAGCATGACCAGGGCGTCCTGAGCGTCCGCCTGCAAAACCAGAACGCGATCGTGACTCGGTGACGTCACGCGTTTACTGTCGTTTCATAAATCCTTGCTTTGTGGGGTGGCGCAATCCCCGCCAAAGTGATCGGGCTGATGGCTGACCCCCCGTTTCCGCCGGGAACTTGCCGACCACCGCATTTGGTAGGCGCCCACAGCGCGCCTACAGTGCACCCACAATGCACCCACAACGCGCCCGCCAACGTCGCTGCGCCTCCGTGAGCACCCACCCTTCCGGAAACTGCAAGTAGTAGCGAGTGTAGGTATATTATGCCTGTACAGAGTATTGTACCACTGTCTAGGGTATGGATTATACAAATACTGTCTATTGTGATGGTCTGGCCTACTTGCCCTTCAGCAAGTCATTGTACCTTCCTGGAGCCGCATCCTTGCGCTTCTTCCGACCTTTCACTCTCTTCACCAAGTCAGTAGCCCGCCCCTGCCGTGCTCGCACTTGGTATTCTTCAACAACACGCAGGAGCAAGGCGCATTGATCTTTGGGTGAGAACTTCTGGACTGTTGATTTGGGAGGAATATTGGTGTCGTATAGGTGGTGGATGTCAAGCTGGCCTTCAATCTCCTTCTTGTATCGCAAGTTCCTGATTCCTGGTACGTCCAGGATAAGCTCCCGAGCTTGAAGTTTGTCGCGCTTCTTGGTCTCGGCAGCGGCACGTTCTGCATCGCGCTGCCTATTCTCCTCCGCCTCCTTCTTGTGGTACTCCACCTCCTCCTCCCTCCGCTTTGCCTCCAATCCGCTTGCGTCCTGTTCACGATTCACACGGCGCACATGCTCATGGTCGACACTGCAAAAGACGATGTTCATGAAAGCCTGCGTGTCATTGTGCTTGAAAATGAGCCGCACGTTGATTGCACGCTGGGATATCATCCCTTGGAGCGCATAAGGCTGTGCAGGCATCCGAGAATACCCTCATTGGGATTGTTTGTCGTGTTTATGAAGTTGGCTTGTGCCTCCTCCGCAGTGAGGGACACGATCTCGCCTCCTGGGTTAAATTTGGAGGTGAAGCGGTCGAATGTGAGGATTGCCATCAACATAAACTCGCGGAAAAGCGGCTCGACATAGGGAAGGAAGGGGGCGAGCTGAAGAATTGTGGACATGACATTGGGGAGCTCGTACGGCTCACCGTCAGCTGTCGCTGTCTTGAATGACGCGTTCGGACCGAATACACGTGCCGCATCATCGCAAAGGCATATGAGGTGTGCATGGAGGGCGCGGTGGTACGGGCCAAGCGATAGCATATTGACCTCTGGCTGTCGGACATAGCGCATCCACAGGCAGCTGACGAGAACGTGCCAGAGTGCAAGCACAACGAGCTCGGAGATGGTTGGCTGGTCGTGCAGGGCATTGTAGAAGTTCTGCTTAATGTTTGTCCAGCTCCGAGCTGACATGGTCTTTGAGTCTCGCACGGAGGGGAGAAATGCAACAAGCAGGTCATGGTGTTGTATGATGAAGCAGGCCACCTCGGTATGCGACTGGTATCCTGTGTTGCTCATCCCGGGATACTGCACTGACTGTCCATGCAGGTGATGAGAGAAGAACTGACGGAAGCGGTCCTGCTGGCCGGTCTTGTTGTCCTTGTGTTGACAGATGAGGCCACCCAACTGCGTCACCTTAACGCCCCCACGACCGGACGCATCCATAGCGCGCTCTTCCAGTTTGGTCGGTGTCTTGGTGCTGTCATCACGCGCGGAGAGAACAGCATTGTTATCCTTGTTTGGAAGGATGACAGGGCCTGCGATACCGTGCTTCTCCCAAAACACAGACATTGCGCAATCAGCGTGCTTCACGATATTGAGGTCTTTGTGCATGCAGCACCCTGCCCAAAGGAAGCAGCGCAGCTTCCTCTGCTCTTTGGCCAACAGTGTCTCGAAGATACCGCTCCCGAGCTGCATTAGCAGCGCGTGTTCAACCTTCTCCTGCTTCTGGGCCTGCTTGGACGGCGAGAGCTTTGCCCATGCCAGCTCTCCACCAGCATCCTCCACTGAGAGCGCCGCAATCTGGTAGTAAAGCGCAGTCAACTCGGGGATAGCCATAGCGAGCATCTCGTCCCGCACGAGCTGCTCGAGATTGGCCTCGAAATGCATCTCACCCAAATTCGTGTTGACCTTCTGCTGGTCGGCCAAATGGTCACCGCTTGAGCCAACCATTTTGCACGCGAACTAACACAGCGTCATATCAAGGCGAAGGCGACGAGCAAGAGGACTCTCGGAGAACAGCGCTGCGAGTGCATGAATGATCATCTTCAGCGCAAGCACCTGGGCTTTGCTTGAGTGGTTCAGAGCGGATTGAATGCCAACGAGCCGTGTCCGGAGGCCATAGCCACCTCCTCGATTTGTGTAGTCCGGAACGCGCAGCGTGATGTGGCGAGCCGTGAAGTCAACTCGCTTGTGGGTGGTACTGTCGGAACTGAAGGTAAGATCTTCTGCCTGTCAGCAAAGGTCAATCGGAAATTAAAAGGCAATACTTGCTATCTGCACCCGCTATCTCAGTCATGAGCTGTAGCTTCGCCGCTTCACCGCCTTCTCCGATAGCGTGCTGAACAGTGCGACGGCTCATGCATTCATTGACAGTTATTCCAAGCACATGGCCAACCTCCTGGATAATCTGACCAACTCGTCTTTCAGGGACACCGTTCAGAGCCAGTAAGCACGCAAGGGCGCAGGCCTCGATGCTGAAGATACCCTTCTGCACTAATCTGAAGGTCATGCCCTTCTTGATTGTGCGCTGAGCACCACGCTCGATCCTGTCCTGCTGGTACTTGACCAACTTGCGTACCTCCTTCGACAAGCCTGAACACTCCCCCTCAGCTTTGTTCAGCTCATAGCTGAGTACGAGCTCATGGGAATGGACACCCTCAAGCTCACGGTGCAGGTTGGAAGCATATAGATACTGGGAAGAAAGCTGTGACAACAACTGCATCGCACGAGCATCGGCGGCAAGCGCACGAGACTTGTGTTCTGCTAGTTCGTGCTGCAGACAAGTGATCACACCCTCCCGTACTTCACGCAGTTGCTCTATGGGGTGCGTTAGTTGGGGCTGCCAATCACTATGAGCACTCGCTTACCCTGTAAGTTGTGGACCGCGATATGCATGCAGCTGATAGTCTTGGCTTGCGCGTAGATCTTCTTCTTCTGGTCCTTGTATTTCGTTTGCAATTGGCTGTACGCATGGGCGAGGTTGGGTGCGACGCGAGGATTGAAGTTCTCCTGCTCCGGAAGGGAGACAACAGGGCAAGGAGTGCGTGATGCAGAGAACGAGCTACCCGCTGCCTGTGGCGAGGCGGACGGCTGCAAAGGCTGACACGGCGACAAATCTCTCGGTGAGGAATCTCGCCGCCATCATGCTTGTCTTGTTAGGATACAAAAGTGACCTGACCTGGGTTTGAACCAAGGACCTCCACCTCTCGGGGGTGACGCTCTAACCACTGAGCTATCGGGTCTTTAGTTACTGAGGTGCTGATCACCAGTCAACATGTCTCGCCTTTGCAAGAGCGTTGCGCTGAGTGGGCGTCTGTTTTCTGCGAGTTCGGCCATGCAGAGGGGGCATAGAGAGCGCAGACTCATCGAAAAAAGAGTGTAGGAGTTACATTAGATGATGTTGTGTTATCATAAAGAGTGCGAGGAGGGAGAGCCCGTCAGGGATGGGAAGGGACGGCGGACGACATGGTCAAGTCTCATCGGGCCGGGCGCCTTGGATCACGTGTATCAGCACACCCGTGACCTGAGCGCCTCCCACCACTTTTTATCCAGTACTTGCCTTTGACGCCAGCTGCACGTCAGAAGTGGCAGAATCATATCCTTACATCAATTTGCTTGGATTGTACAGAGGAATAGAGTGCCAATGAAGATGCACACAGGTAAATTTCACAGAGTGACAAATTTGTGCGGGATCATGTATTCCTCTGGCCGTTTATGATGAAATATAGCTATAAATCCATTCCACCATGGCCGAGTGCGAGCCAATGCTGGCGGCAAACCATGTAGAACGTCGATGCCCATTTGGCGTGGGAAGACCCCCTGTACACACAACCAAAGCTCCGGTCCTTGGACCGGATTGCACACCCCCATGCTTTGATCCCAAAAGGGCCGCGATCAAGATCGAAAAATGCGGGAAAATCAGGAAATCCGGCAGACGCTCAGAGAGGTACTCTCGTCATCCGGAAAATTCACAGCTGTATCTACTGAGAGCTCACCAACGCTCACCCGCAATGATAGCAACAAATCTGCAAGGAAGAATGAGGTGCTGAACAGTGGTGCTGCTCGGAAATTGGCCCGAAGAAGCTGCCCGCCCAAAAGATCGAGAAACAGCGATGTCACCTCCTTTGCCAACCTTTTTTGCTCACTCTTCATGCTTCCTGCTGCCTGCTCTTGCGCCGCTAATGCCTGCGTGCTATGGTGTACAGGCATATTGACCCTGGGATCAAGGAGCGCACACGGGAGATGATTGAGGAAGGCTATGACCTTGACATCATCGCCATAGTGCTTGCGGTCCACAAAGACAGCATCACGCGCTGGCAAAGAGGAACCTGGTCTCTACCTTGAAGAGATCATGTGCTGGCTTGCTGTAGAGCATGACCAGCTAATATCAATAGGCTGTCTATGCAACAACCTGCGGGAGATCCATCTCCACCGCAAGCTGATGTGCCGCATTGCAGAACGCAGTGACGATGAGCTACACGCTCAAAGGCTGGCGTGGTTCTTTGCCACTGTTGCACCTGACCAAATCATCTGCACAGATGAGTCGGCAAAGGATGGGAGGACGCTCGCGCGTAAGTACGGGCGTGCACCACACAGGGAGACTCCCGAGACTCTGGAGCAGTTTGAGCAAGGGGATCGGTACAGCATCCTTTCTGCCCTCACCCTTTATGGCTATATTGCTTGCCGAGTTGTAAAGGGCTCGGTCAACAGTGAAGAGTTCCTTGATTTTGTTTTGAATGAAGTGGTGAGTTGCTCGATCATCCAGCAGTTCCTTGACAGACTGAAAGAAGTGCAACGAACAGGTTCCTCTTATGAATCCATGGCCGGCTGCACGGAGTGTACTTGTAATAGACAACTGCAATATTCACAAGTCTGATCTTGTTCATCAAGCAGTTGAGGATGCAGGTATGCACGTCTGTCATCTGTACATTTATCTATGTACTGAGGACTTTCCAGGAGGATTTATTGTCTTCCTCCCCCGTACTCTCCTGACTTCAATCCTATTGAAGCCAGCTTTAGTTGTGGTAAGTTGGTACACCCATACATGTGTATACAGGCACTCATAGCAAGATTAGTGAAAGCCTGTCAAAAGTGGTGCGTAGGAGGGCGAGTCTGCCTTCTCCCCGGCGACGCGCCACAAAGTGTCACATCACACAGTGGAAGTTTGCTCCCTCCACCGTAACATCGTGCTAGCATCACACTCCGGATTAGGAAGGTGCCCCTATCTGTAGATACAGGCGGTGTGGCGCCTTGTTCCCAACTTTTCTCAGTTGCTATCTCACTAGCAGGAAGACTGAGGTCTTGCGCGTCCTGCACTCTTTTAGCTTGTGAAAAGCCCTACCTCTGACACCACGAATTTGAGTTTCAGGACAGTGATACTTTCAAGTTGGATGTTCTCGCAGTTTGTTTGGAGGCAGTAACTCCTGAGAAGGCTGCTGGTTGGTTCAGAGCATGCGGATATGTGTAAACCACGGAAAACTTGATTCATTCGTGTACCCAAATGAACCACAAAACCATACAGAAATTAAACAGATATATAGAGTAATTAAACAAGTGTACGGCCGAAGTCAGAAAAAATGGTAGAGTCAATATGTACGCTTATTGAAGGAACAGAAGACAGGAAGAACTACAAACGGGACTCACACATGGAATGCTTGTATGCATTCCTGAATCGAAGCCACTTGCACTTCTTGAGCTCGGGGAAATCATCCATTGTCAACTCCTTGATCTTGTCCCCTACCCAGAAATGTGCCTGCTTGAGCACAGACTCCACCGTATAGTCTAGGTCATACTTCCTACAGAACTTGGACAGTTGCATGGCTGGAGAGGGCAGACTCAAAGATGGCGCGTGTGGTGGCGGTAGTGCTGGTGCCTGAGGCCCAGTCCCGTACGGCCCCTGGTACGTTGCACCATAGCCAGCGGGTGGCGGCAGTGCAGGCCATGCACTGCCATATGCAGGAGCAGGATCATATGTGCATATGTTGGCCATGCAGCTTGAGGCATTGAGGGAGCGCTAGGGGCAGGCAGTGGTAGAGGTCCCAATGTTAGCACCAGCTGGCTTCGACTCGAATTGTTGAGGGCTTTTGTGGCGCGAAGTACTGGCTCCTGAGTGGCGGCAGGTCAAACGTCACCTCACCACATTTCTAGGAATACTCAGATGTGGTACACAGAGTGAGTTGGAGAAGGACGTACAATAGCTAATGCCCAGACTCTCAAGTGGTTGTCGTCCAAGTGGAAGTGCAGAGGACCACCAGTTCCTCATGGGTACACATAGCAGGCAATGTTGGGATGATTTTTGCAGCCGCCAACAGGAAACTTGGCCTCTAGAGTGTGCACGAAGGGTCTGAGTGCCTAGTCAATGTTTTGCTAGATGCTGTTCAGACATGACTAGAGAATTGCGAAGTCAGCACTCACAGCAGCATTTCCAATCAGCCAATTGAGGTCATTGACAGGCTCCAGCTCATCATCTTCATCAAGGTCATTGGCGTGACCTTGACCACAAGCAGCAACCTGTAGGAGCAATCAGAGATGAGTGAGACGATGAACTGTCCAAGGTAGAATCGAGCCAGTGATCACACTAGAGCGACAGCAAACAAGTCAGAATCATATTCAGCTGTACAGAATGCATAACTATGCACCTAGAGCGACAGCAAACAAGTCAGGAAGAGAAAAGACTTGGATGTGCCGCTCTAGGCAGGAGCGGCCGGAAAATGCCGGGAAATAATGTGGCGCTTGGCAGTAAGGCGCGAGCGCACAAGTAGGACTGTAGGTAAGCGTACAGTACCGGAAAAAGTCCATAAAATCATAGAAAAATACCATAGGCGCTAGAGAGCGCGTAGACACCAAGTCCAACATGAACACGGACAGTTACACACCTTGTCCTTCTTTGACTTCTTGGCGCAGATCGTGATGACGAGGTCGGTGGATTTGCAGTCCCGGGGGGTGAGATTCTTGATCTTGTTGATCATTGTCGGGAACTGCTTCTCATTGGTGAGGGGGAACTTGACGCCGGACCTCCTGTTGTTCTTCATGAAGTAAAAGCTGATGCTCCCAACCGCCTTGTGAACGTTGAGACCTTCTACAGCCAACTCGACTAACGAGATGAACTAGTTGTACGAGACGTCCATCATGAGCTTGATAGAGCCGTGCATGGCCGCAGGAGGCGTGACAAGCTTTGACTGCCACTTCTTGCCCTTGAGGACGACCTCCTCCCACAGTGGGTACTTCACGTACACCCACATATCGATGCAGGAAGCCAGTTCCTCCACGGGCAACGCGGGCTGGACAGGCTTGGGCTTCAGAGGACGACCGTGACATTGTTTTGGCGGTGGAGGGGAGGGTGGTGCGGCATCGGAGAAGACAACACATTGAAAGGGATTGTCAGGATCATTGAGAAGGACGGGTGGAGAGGTGGAACAAGAGAGCGCCCGGCGCTTCACATGCCGGTGAACTGGCAAGATTGTAGGCAGAGGCTGGGGTCTCCACAATGGTGTAGTCGGAGAGTTATTGAATTCCGTGCAGGATACCTTCCACACTGAGAGGGTCCGGAGTCGCGCGACAAGGGATCTGCGGGCTCTCACGATCGGTGGGAAGAGGATGAGGAGAAGGGTAAGATGGTGCCGGCTTATTGACATGCGCGGGAAGCCAAATTGTGAGCTTCGTCTGCGCAATCAGCTTCTCTGACAGGACAGCGTCAAGCACTAGAGCGGGGGGTCGGCTGGGATTGCATACAAGGCAGATATGATGCACCTTTGATGGTGGAGTCTGAGCCATCCGTGCTGCTGCTGTTCCCCTTGTCGCCCTCATTGTAGACAAAAGGGGACAAATCTTGTGCTTGGAGTGTGGTCCAAGTGCTCATATAGAAAGAATAAATGGTTTATAGACCGTATACAGTAGCAACAGAGGTTGAAGAAGACAAGAACACGCTTTTTGGGAATTTTCCGATTTTCCCGCATTTTTTGATTTTGATCACGGCACTTTTGGGATCAAAGCAAGGATTTATGAAACAACAGTAGCGGCCCTTCAAACACCATTGTCCGCTGCTCAGACTCTGACCTGCACCCCATCCACTGTCTTCTCTTGCTATGCTCATGATTAGGCATACTGCCCAGACCTAACCTAAGTGTATAATTGAAGGGATTACGAGACCTGCTTATTGTGAGCAACCCTAAAGGACCCCCCAAGCTTGCCAGGGAGAGAAAGGCGGAGCAAGCAACACTGACTAACACTCGAGAATAGGGCAGCTTCTCTGACCAAGCATGTACAAAAAGAAGTTTTCCAAAAAAATGACATCATGGTGTGGACGCCTGTAGGCATCCACCACGAGGTCACGCGCACAGCGTGCTTGTCATGACACAGGCCCACAGCCACCCATACAGTCGCGGGACTTGGCACCTGGACGCTTGGAGAGTGGCAGGCTTCTACTAAGACCTCAGATAGATTCCCATATCATACTGAGGGGGGAGGATGTGTGCATGTATATATGTAGCGCTGCCCTATGATGGGAGGGTGTGAAGCGCGCCCTCCATACCATTTTGGGCAGGCCTTCTGCTTCAGTCCTACAGCTTCTGCATGAAAATCTGTTGGACTTGGTGTCTACGCGCTCTCTAGCGCCTATGGTATTTTTCTGGGATTTTATGGACTTTTTCCCGGTACTGTATGCTTACCTACAGTCCTATCTCTGCGCTCGCGCCTTACTGCCGAGCGCCACGTTATTTCCCGGCATTTTCCGGCCGCTCCTGCCTAGAGCGGCACATTCGAGTCTTTTCTCTTCCTGACTCGTTTGCTGTCGCTCTAGGTGCGTAGTTATGCGTTCTGTACAGCTGAATATGATACTGACTCGTTTGCTGTCGCTCTAGTGTGATCACTGGCTCGATTCTACCTCGGACAGGTTATGAGCCCCGCGCTCTAGCTGCCCCAATCAGCCAGATCGACACCCCGACTCAAACTCGCCGTTGCTCGGTCGTACCAGCTGCGATTCACTCCGTTCGAGCGGCATTCGACGCGCAAGACCCTCCCCTACCTTGTGCCCGAGCCGCGCTCCGCGAAAATCGCCAGTACCCCCGCTATCGCCGTGCGAAGTCCAGCACCTCCGATCACCGCAATTTTACACCCTCCCTCATATTCGCCGTCGCGCACGCAGTTCGCGTCCGTTCCTCCCCAAACAACTTCTAGTCACTCCGCCGCCTTCTCCCCTACACGTCGACGTCCCCCGCGTCCGATTCTGCCCGGCCGATCGTCCCCAACAACCGTCTCTTTGCGCGATGTCGAAGCGTGACTCAGATGGCCGCCCCATCCTCACCCGCTTCAACTGGAGCTGGTGGGAGAGCGAGATCCAGCCCTGGCTGTCCAGCAAGGGCCTCTGGCGCTATGCCCAGGGCGCGGTCAAGGAGCCCAAGCCCAAGGACGCCACTGCGGTCACTGATGCGGAGTACCGCACTCAGGAGGAGTATCAGCAGCGCTTGGAGAAGGCTGCTGGCGAGCTCTGGCTTGCCATGGAGGAGCCGCTTCGTCCGCAGTTCAAGGACAAGCGCAGCACGCCCAAGGACCTCTACGACGCGATGAAGGCCGCCTTCAACATCCAGGAGGCCGGCACGCGCTTTGCCGCGCTCTCTGACTTCTTCGACGTCAACCTGGGCGATGACGCCGAGGCCACCACCGCCCTCACTGACCTCCTCTCGCGCGTCGACGAGGCCATGACGCGCGTCCAGTCCCTGCGCCCCTCGACCGGCTACGACCTGGACAAGATGGACCTCGAGCTGAAGGCGATGGTCACCATGCGCGCCCTCGCCGCCTCCCCCAACCCGCAGCACGCCAACATGTACACCTCCCTCCTGCTCGACAAGGCGCTCACCTACGAGACGGTCAAGGACATGATCGCGCGCGAGTTCGCCTCGCACCGGATGACTGCGGACGGCACACCCCTTGCCGCCAACCGCGCCGGGTACACGCCCGAGTGCTACAACTGCAAGGGCCCGCACCTCATCCGGGACTGCCCGAAGTTCAAGCCGGACTGGAAGAAGGAGGAGGAGGCCGCTGCCGCTGCTTCTACCTCGAAGCGCCAGGGCAAGAAGAAGAAGGGCGGCGCCAATGCGTCCGGCGCGTCCTCTGCGCCTTCTGCGCCCTCTGACGCGTCCTCCACCGCGTCCACCTCCGCCGCTGCTGCGCGCGTCGAGTCTGCTGGCCAGGCAAGCGCTTTCACTTCCTCCCCCGCTCTCAAGGAGTGGCTCCAGTCCAAGGCTGCGGCTAACTTCAACACCGACACAGGTGCGTCTCTACACATGACGCCGCGGCGAGATTGGTTCGTCACCTACTCGCCGCATCGTGTTCCTGTTCGCCTAGCGAACGGCGCGATCGTCTACTCGGCGGGCATCGGGTCGGTGGAGTACCAGCCGGTGGATGGGGGGAAGTCGCTTATGCCCATTGTGTTCTTTGATGTCCTCCATGTTCCTCTTCTTACCTCGAACCTCCTGTCAATCTATCATCTTACTGCGCACAAGGGGTACGAGGTCAGCATCAAGGACAAGCGCGTCGCCTTCTACCGCGCTGGGGCGCTCGTCTGCACCGCTACAGTGGACGACTCGAACACGGGCTATCTGGACGGCTACGTCGTTGTTCCTCCTGCGCACAGCGCGCAGCGCGCCGCCTCTACCACGCTCCCGCTCGACGCTGCGCTCTGGCACCGCCGCTTTGCGCACGTCAACCATGGGGACATTGCGAAGCTGCGGCAGCGCAAGCTGGTGCGGGGCATGCGGTTTGAGAGCAAGGAGGCGCCGGATCCGATCTGCGAGCCCTGCATCATGGGCAAGCAGACGCGCAAGGCGGTACCGCGCGGTCCGGGAGAGCGCGCTACGCGTCCCCTGGAGTTGGTTCATACCGACTTGAAGGGTCCTATGCCGGTCGCATCCAGAGAGGGGGCGAACCTCTACTGGATCACCTTCATAGACGACAAGACGCGGCGGCGCTGGGTGGCGTATCTGAAGCACAAGAGCGACGCTTGGGCTGCGATCCAGCAGTTCAAGGCGGCTGCCGAGGTGGAGAGCGGCCAGCGCTTGGAGGTACTGCGCTGCGATGGGGGCGGCGAGTACATCTCCAACGTCATGAAGGATGCGGCGCTGAAGGAGGGGTGGCGGCTGGAGATCACAGAGCCAGATGAGCCGTATCAGAACGGCGTTGCAGAGCGTGCTAATCTGACCCTTGCCAATGGCGCTAGCTCTATGCTCTACGAAGCGAAGCTGCCGCCTTCGTTCTGGGCCTACGCTATAGCTGCCTACAACCACGTCGCCAACCGCGCTCCTACCTCCGCTCTGCCTGGCGATACAACCCCCCACATCGCCTGGACCGGCAAGACGCCGGATGTCGGCTACTTCCGCGTTTTTGGCTGCCTGGCCTATGTCCTGGTGAAGGACAAGCACCGGCGCGCGCTCGAGCCGCACTCTCAGAAGTGCATCTTCTTGGGGTACCCTCCGGGGACCAAGGCGTGGTTGTTCTACAACCCCGCCACCAAGAAGACGGTCATTTCGTCGCATGCGGTGTTTGATGAGCGCTACATGCCGGGGACATCGCTGAAGAGCCTCAATCTCATCACTGCGGAGATTATAGACCGAGGTGAAGGCCCTCCGGACTTTGGGGATGTTGCTGATCAAGGGGGTGATGTGCCGTCGCCCTCTACCCATCGTCATAGCGCAGATGACAATGGTGTCGCGCTCTATGATGATCAGCCGCCTTCCCCCGCGCCTGTCGCGCCTGCCGTGCCTCAGCTGCGCACACCGCCGCCCACATCGCCGCCGGCACCCTCCACGCCGCTTCAGCAGCCAGCTGAGCAGCCTACCACGCCGCCTAGCGCGCGCCCACCGCCGCCATCCACGCCTCAGCCATCTCGCACTGCGCCGCCTAGCCAGGCTGCGCTGAGAGGCAGACAGCAGCGCGCGTCTCAGCAGCAGCAGGCGCCGCCTCGCCCGCGCAGTCCGTCCCCTCCATGGGAGACAGTGCGGGCGTCTACGTCTAGTGGACCGTCGCAGTCGCGCTTGCCACGCGCGACAAAACCAACCCACAGCTTATCTGAGCGCAACCTGACGAGTCGCGCTTGGCAGAAGCAAGCAGCGCCGCCTTCTACAGGCCGCGCTACATCGTCCGCACCTGCGCCGCCGCCGCAGGTGACGTCCCCCAATCGGTTCGCGCCGTTATCTAGCGGCTTGGAGGAGGTGGAGGAGCAGGAGGAGCAGGAGCAGGAGGAGCAGAGCGAGCAGAGTGAGCAGGGGGTGCA
>JAMQCK010000879.1:0-14518 GCA_024196135.1 Pleurotus ostreatus/Saccharomyces cerevisiae fusant | reverse complement strand
TGGCTGTCCGGATCGTTGCGTGGATCGTCCTGCTCGCCTGGCCCCGCGGACCGGTATCGTTGCATGAACTGCGCATAAAGGTCTGAGTATTTGGGAACATATGATGGAGTCCGGGGTATGCTCAGTGGTGGGGGCTGTATGGGCGTAGGGTAGTTGTGGTGGGAGCGGAAGCTGCGGTTGAGACCATTGAGGGAGCCTGTGTTGGAGAGGGAGCGGTTGGGCGCAGGGAATGGGCGGGGGTGGGAGAGACTGCCGCCGTTCCAGTCATCATCGTCGACGCCGTCCTCGACGCCATCGACCTCGACGTGCGGGAAGAGAGTTGGGTGGTGGCGGCGCATGAGGGTCGCCTGCCGTTCGTCGGCGTAAGAAGAGAAAGAGTGATCTATTATAATCACACCCCGGCGATCTTGCACTGCTGGAGCCCCGGTCCGGCCAGCGCGCCACTCTCCTCACCCTCTCCCTCTCGCTTACAGGCGCCTTGCGGGCAGCTTTCGCAGAAGGGATGGACACCGGCATCGCGTAACAACTTCACTGATATACACTAGCTCTGCTGGCCGTACCGCATGATCATACTCATGGCAGACCAGGGACGTACGAAGACGAGCGCTTTCCTCGAGTCGGATGAATGAGATGCTAGTCCACCCTCCTCCATCAAGGCGGACGCGGCGTACGTGCGATTCCTACGCTACACAGGAATGTCAGATGAACATATAGGTCGACAAATAGCGCGTCCGTCCGTCATCGTCATCTCCAGCGCTGCAGAACTCAGGTACGGCAGAGAGACGGGCTCCAGCTCAACGAGGTTCTTGCAACTGGACAGAAAAGGTGAAGGGGATACCTATGACTTTGGCCAACCATGCAGGCTATAAGTACCGATGAAGCGTAGGAAGTCATGACGGGCGAGGTTCGTACAGTGCAGCCAGCGTGCTAGCGAGTCGATCTTCCTCCTCGTGTACGCGGAGATCAGCCTGCGTCCTTCGCGAAGAAGGAATTCGGTGGCGGCGCAGTGGTAGCTACGCCCAACTGCGCCGCTTGCCTCGCGCAAGGGTAATCTGTATGCCTGGACGCGTCGCGAAATAGAGGCCAGCGCTCGAGCGCGCAGGAATGAAGGATGACGGGTTGACGTATTTTCGGATATCATCAGCGCCTGGACGCATAGCAGACGGGAATGAACCACGGAAGCAAGGATGGCTATCTGTATTGGGGTCAGTGCAATAGGTGTCGTATGCATCCAGACGAAACGAAACGAGACTCAAGACTGCGCAACAGGCCTTCGCATTTGATGCCATTGTAGAGACGGGGGAGAATAATTGCATGTTCGTGTGCAGTCTTGCCGTCTGACTGTACCGATGCTGGAGATGAGATGAATGCGAGAGAAATCAAGGCACTCACCTGTATATATAAGAATGGCAGCTCCCGCCTTCTCGAAGACAGGTCCAACGCACGTTCGTGCTGCTCAAGATCCTTGTGACTTTCATTTCTGACCTGTCCATGTAAGTGCATTGGCGTCGCCTCACCGCTGTTTCATGACCTATAGGCGCGGGAAGGGGACCATCCATATCTAACTGTCACACCGGTTTGGGTCAATGACTGGTCGGGCTTGAGACGTTGGAAGCAGAGGTCCATCCGCAGCAACATGGCCAAGGCTCAAGCAAGTGAGTGGGGGTGCAAGCCAATAACTTCTCATTTCGATGGTGATGAAGGGCCGTTCTCTGTTGACCCTGTACTTGCGGCAGGCTGTTCCTTGCCAGGCTCCGCTTTGAACCCCAGATTCTGCCATTCATCCTTCTCCATAAGGCCCCTACAATTACAACCACCGTCAGCATACATTGTCCCACTCCAGCATACTAGAACACGCACTTCCGCATCCTGCAGTCCAGATAGTTCTTGCTCAACGGCCTGCATGGCGTCGAGTCGTTCTTGTTGGTCTTCAGGCAGCCCATATAGGCCGTCATGTAGTCCTTGCACTCGCCTGGATGGACCGTGGGGTAAGCCTGGATTCATGGAGTTGTGCAAGTTCACGCACCATAGTGGTCCAGCGGGAATGAGCCGCGGTCAGGTGGGTTGGGCTTGAAGCCGAGGTTCACTGAGGGAGGGCGGCCAAAAGACATGACGGGACGGAGAGAGAGTTGGCGCCGCTGGAGACTCCGCCACCCGCGGCGGTGGCGATCTAGATCGAGGAAGCCCCGGAGTCGGGCGCTCGTGCCGAGGGGCCGATCACGCCAAAGTCACGAGAGTTTGGTTCGACTTTCGGACCAAAAGCTTTCTGACTGCTTGTTGCCCCTCACGCTGGCAGGAAGAGCAAGAAATCAGCTCATCCGACGACGACGTTTACAGCCATGTATCTTTCGCGTTAAGCATCGATCAAGCTCCGTCCCTTCGCTGCACCTCAAGGCTCGAGCCGGTTGGGCTCTCAAAACCGTATACTCGAGCTTCCTCTGTATACAAGTTTCCAGAAGCTTGTATTGTCTCGCAGAGACCTTATATAGCGATACAAAAAGATAAGTAAAGTGAATCTTCCCTCAAATCAGACTAGTAAGTCAATCAGTCAATAACCCATCTCTCCTTCCTCGAGTTCGAGCTCTTCGTGCTACTCGTGCTCTTGTAACTCCTGTGCGAACCCCGCGAATCAATACGCGCGAGCGGCGGCAGCATCGGCGACGTGCTCGCATTGCTGCTGGCACCGTACGCCGAGCTCGCGCTGCTCCCGTACATCGGCGGGCTCGCGTGCCCGCCGCTGCTCTGATACGTGCTCACGCTCCCCTGGTACATCCCGCCGCTCTCCGGGTAGACACCCATGTTCGGACTGAAGCCCTTGTAGATGCTGCCGGCGCCGGAGTAGACGGTGCCTTCGGAGCTGCCGTTCCACTGCGAGGATGCGCTATCAAAGGGCTCGGACTGGCTGAAGAAGCGCGGGCCCATGCGCCTGCCGGCAGCGGGGAACATCTGCGTGGGCACGGGCACCTGCTCGTTCTTGCCAAACGTCGCGGAGTAGGTCGGGACGGGCTGCGCGTTGGACGGGAAGGAGACCTTCTCGACATCGTTGCGCTCGCCATAGCTCTCGCCAGGCAGCGGCTGCTCGGCTTGGACTAAGGATGCAGATCAGTATGTGGTGAGATTACAAAGAGCAAACGACGTACGGTAGCGAAGCAACCCCTTGCCAAAGTTGCAGCGACAGACTATGCCAAGGATGAACGCCATCAGCGCCAAAGCGACCGAGATGGCAGCGATGACAGCAAACAGCGTCCACTCCTGGAAGGTCCAACGGAAGGTCCGCGAGACGAACATGACGCCGAACCCGGTAAGGTACAGCGCCGCAACGACCACGAACGCGACCATGGGCCAGCGCAACTCACGACGGGCAGAGACCCAGCCCGTGGTCAACCAGGGCAAGAGGAGCTGGCGCTAATCAGCCAGCGCGTTAGACACTTCATACATTGATACTCACCACAAGGACAGCGATGAACGCCGCCTTCCACGCCGTGTTGTGCCAGGCGACTTGACCAGCGACACCATTGAAGAGCTGGTCGATCCAGAGACCGACAGCGGCAGCCATGAAGAACAGAGCGAGCTGGATGGTGATGCACAGAACGAGCACGCAGCGATAGATGCGGTTGATTTGCATCGATGCCCCGACGCGCTTGAACGTCTGCCAGCCGTAGAGCTAGACAGGGCGTCGTCAATCAGAGCTATAGCCAAGGATGCCAGGCCAACAAACCTTGATCAACTTCCAGGTCAAGATACCTGAGATTATGAGGGCAACGCCGTTGAGCGCCAAGCTGGGGAACTCCATCCTGCACATATGGATCAGTACTGCCCTACATTTGCGACCCACAAGTCGACTCACTTCGCACGATCCTGCCAGTAGTGCAAGAGCAGTGGCGCGCCGTTGCAGGCGCCATTGGTGATCACCCGGTTGAAGGTCATTCGGAAGTCGTTGGTGTGGTAGATTTGGAAGCCAGCCCAGCCCGTTGCGAGAACATGAGTAAGCAGGGAAGTGATGATATGCGGGATGGACTCCTGCATGAGCGCCGTGAAGGACATGCCGAGGAGCCAGAATTGGAAGGCAATGAAGACGACGTCTTCGCGCTTGGTGTCGTGCAATCTGGGTTGGAAGATTAAACGGGAAATGCTAGACAGAGGGGGCGACGTACTTGTCGACCGGCCAATTCAAGGCCCACAAACAGCTCCTGTCGAGGGTGAAGACCTCGTTGTCGTACCCCATGCCGGTGATGGTGACATCCACTTGGTCATTGGAGGTAGCGAACACCTTGTGCTCGACTCCTCGAGTGTGAAGCAAAGTGCTCGGGTTGCCCACATGGATGTCGTCCAGTGTGCTGATCGGGAAGACGCTTGAGTTGCTCGCCTTGACGGCGGCAACAGACGGAAGCTTCGCCTCATCCTTCTTCTCATCTTTCTCCTCCTCCTCCTCCTCCTCTCCTTCGAACAGCTCCTGCTCGTCGTCTGAGTCGTCAGACGCGACAGAGTCAGTGTCAGACTCATCGTCGGACTCGTCACCGGACTCATCATCCGACTCCTCGCCATCGCTCTCGGGCTCAAGGGTGCCATTACCAGCACCGTTGTCGATGCCAGTAGCTGAGGGCTGCGCTGCTGAGCCTGAGCTCGATAGCGCGGTTGACGATGAGGAGGCAGCAGAGGTAATTGCTGATGAGGCAACGCCGGTGTTAGACGCAGGGATGATGATCGTCGTCGATGATCCAGGCGCGATGGAGGTCACCGTGGTGGAGTCCGACACTGGCAGAGCAGTCCCCGAAGCAGCCACCGTGCTCATGCTGACCATCGACTGGTAGCTGTTGTTCTTCGGTGTGCCGTCCCAGACGACCTCGCAGATCTCGGTCGGCACGTTGCCGATGGGGACGTCCGAGCATACGCGCAGACCGTCATCGCCGAGCGAGACGACAGGCATGCTGGAGTTGAAGGCTTTCCCCTCGGTGACAATTGACCACATGAAGTCCGCCGCCTCCGCGTTGATAACGAAGGCGCGGCTCTGCAGGGCGACTTGGATGATGAAGTGGATGAGGGAGAAGACGGTGTAGAAGATGGTGACGCGGGAGATCACAATGCGCGCATACTATCATCGCTCTGGTCAGGCTGGGGGCGCGGGGGAAGAGAGTATGATCACGTACAATAGTCCTGAGCTTGCCATCTTCAGGGAGACCAGGCATCTTGTCCCAGAGAGACTGTAGGCGCGCGGGGAAAGGCATATTGAAACAGAAGAAAGTCGGAAGTCGTCAGAAGATAGAAAATCCTACGATAAGGGCACGAAAGAGCGAAAAGCCTCTAGGGCAGTCGTGAAGAAGGGTTGGGCACTAGGCTGAACGGGCCCGCCGCAAAGATTGAGGGGAAGAAACGAAGAAGGTGAGCGAAAGAACAAAAAATGAACGAAATGCGGTCCCCGACCGTGAAGTGCAGAGCCAAGAAAGAGTGCAACGGGTGCGCTGATCCCCGTTGTCGCCTGCGTCTTCCCATCGCGACAGCCCGTTGTCCTCATCGCTACCAGTTCACCGGGCCTGAATCACATCACATTCAATCGATTGACCGAGGCCGTTCCGAAGGTCTTCATTCTCATGCGAAATATGCGTATTTGCCTCGTTCACGGGGAGGGGGAACGGGAAAAGAGACTTGGGGGGAAAGGATGTCGATGAGGGATGAGGCAGATTCGCGAGTCTGTCAATGAGTCGGACGCGACGGCCGTTTCCGAGTTGGATCAACAAGGGTGAATGCGCAATACAAATATACGATAGTGACTTCGCTCGCAGAACAGGACAGCCATACACACATAACACACAACAAGACAACGACTAACATCAGACTTGATACCAGTGCTTTTCCCCGAGAGACCAGAACACTCCCTTCTCTTCGTCCTCATCAAACGGCGTGTCGTAGGTGATCGCCTCGTCCGGCCGAGACGCAATCCTTGCTCTCAGATATCCCTCCTCCTGAAGGTGACGCAGTATCTCCGATACTTCTGCTCTGTCGTACGCGTTGCGAAGGTGCCAACGGAGTTCACTCTGGAAGGGGCAGTCAATAGGCAATTTTGCCACAAATGGCAGGGACCACGTACCTGCGAGATTCCTGGCCTAAACAGAACAACGCCCATCACCGCACGGAGCGCCGCCTCCCACAGATCCATCATCTTCATACCGCGGATGTCGATCCATCTGCGAGGGAAGACCCTCTTGACCGGTTCGACCGACGTAGCGACGGTCCACTCAGACAAAAACATTGAATGCACGAGCTTTGGCGGCGTATACTCAGCCCAGAACAGAGCTGGCGTGTCCATGTCGGCCATGGTCCGTATGACGCCGAAGAGAACTTCGTCGGGCGCGATAATCTTGGCCTGTTCAAAGTCAGCAAGCATGATTGTCGACGAGCATCACATACACGTACCCGCAAGGTCCTCTTCGTCAGGCCTTCTGCACCGGCCTCTTTCGCAAGAGCCATGATGCGCTCGCCCATTCCACGCGAAGACGGATCCAGGACGCTGCCGAGTGCCTCCCAGCCAGCTCTGATACAAACAGCGCAGTCGACGATCGGAGCATCCGATAATAGACGACATGACGCCGTTTCCCCTCGCTCTGAGAACCCGTGCGTGGTAGGTTGATGTTCTCTCGCAGGGCCCAAAGCGGTGAAGTTCATGGCTGCCTGCTTTGAGACCTCCGGCGACATGCTCTTCTCTACGGAGGCATCCCGAATGGCCATGTCACGGAAGCGGACTCGGATGGCGGTCTCGAAGTCATCGTCGTCTGCAATTAACCTTGAGAAGATAGTGAGGTGGATAGGTGATGATACTAACCAGCCTTCTTGCTATTCCAGTCGACCTTGGGCCAGACTTCACGGGGATGCGTAGTGTCGACCTCAAAGTCGGCCTACGCGCACGCTTAACCATCGATCTCAAGTGTCAATGCCGTGCTCTGGACGTACCTTGTCTTCCGACACGAGCTGAATCAATGCCGCCACATCGCCGTCGGTGGAAACGAGGGGCCACTCCCTCCACGTATCCTGCCCTGCAGAGATGTCCTCCAAAGCCGCAGCGTCCTGGAATATATCGCGGTGTACGGGTCCGCCGATGATGTTCTGATTCCTGCACAACCAGTGAGGATTTGTTAGCAGAGATACATAAGAGACGTACGGGTCAGAGATCTTCAGCAGCCGCCCGGGCTTTGTTTTCTTGGGATCCCGAATGAGCTTGGAAAGAATTCCTCGACGCAAAAGACTAGTCGTCGCGGCCGCCACGGTGTCTTCCCCCAGACCACGCAGAAGGCGAGCAGCGGTTTCTGCATCGTAGTGTTCATGCGCGGTACCCATTGTCATCTAAGCACAATTTGGTCAGAGCTGAGGCTTTGATCAGAGAATCGCACATCGCACATACCTTTAACGCGGCTTCCGCAATCTGGACATTGGTCGGCGACTCGTCGAAGGGTGGTGCTGTTTCCGGATTTACGGTCACAGCCGTACGAAGAAGTCGCTTCTCCCTCTCATCTTCGACAAGCGAGTTCCAGATGAAGTCGAAAGCGGGCTCAGAAGGGGGCTCTTCAACCACCTCAAAAGCACTTTCCAACTGCTCAACGGATGCGGGCAGCTCTACAGCCCCCTCGTCTTGATTAGCTGCAAAGCCTACGCGTCTGCAAGAAGCGGTCAACGAAGTTCACAAATGTAGGTCTCTGGGCCTACAGTGCATTCTTGTCGATGTGTCGACGAAGGTACTCGAGGTGCTTGACGAGATCGAAGTTCGTAGCGCTTTCAAGGTCACTATCAGGAAGGTCGTCCGAACCGCGCTGTGCCGTCCAAAGCTCCGCCCAGCGGTCCTCGAGGCGCTTCAGGTAGGCCTCGTTTCCGGGCGCTTCGCGAAGGGTCTGCAAACGTTGGCGAACAGTATTGCGGGGAACGCTCGGGAACGCCCGCTCGAACGCGCCCCAGTCGAGGCGCAGGTTGCGACAGCGTACACGAATGATCGCGGAAGCGTCCATAGCAAGCTCATCGTAGTCGCGATTCCATTGGAAGCGCTTGCGTCTCGTCTTCTTCTGCTTGTCTTCTACAGGTAGCGAATCGTCAGATGGTAAGTCCAGCTTCGACGCTAACGACACCTACCCTTCGGTTCAGCCTTCTCTCCCTTCTCGCGCTTGCGCTTCTTCTGCTGCTCTGGTAACGGAGGACCTTGCTGGGCGATGAGATCCCGCACGGTCTTCTCATGACCACTCGCAGGGACGACAGGCGGTGGCGGAGGACGCGGCTTCGGTGGTGGCACTTTGCGGACCTTGATGATCGACTTGTCGGCGAGCTCTGCCTCACGCATGGCGTCCCTCAGCTGGCCTTCCCACTTCGGTGACGCGGTGCCCAAGCTGGCCAAGAACCTCTCCTTCACAGCCTTGATGCGCGCAGACTCCGAGGCCTTGAGGGGCTCTGGATGTACGCGCTGCACGATCTCCTCCCAAGTTTGTTCCCGGCGACGTTGCTCTTCCTCGATCTTCTGGATGAGCTTCGCTCGCGCGTCTTCCTCGCGCTCAGCGTCGGATTGCTTCGCCTTGCGCGCCCTCGCCTTCTCCAGTTCCGCAGACATCTTGTCCTTCGCCTTCACGAAGAAGTCATGGATGACGTGCACGGGCGCGCTGACGATGCGCGCGATATTGTTAAGAGCTTGGGGATCAGGGTCATCCAGAGGCGTCTCAGCCGTCGCGGGGTCAACCAGCTTTTGCAGGTATCGACTCTGGTGCCAAGTGAGGACATAGTCTCTTCCCCATCCGACCTTGCGGCGAAGGGAACGGGCGAGGCTGGGGTTGTTGGCAGCAGGCGCGTCCTGGAAGATTTCGAGGGATGAGCAGAATTCCTGATCCAAGGAGACGTTCTCCAAGGTCGCCCAAAATTGGACGGCATCTGGGTACGCGCGGACTGACACAGTCTTCCAGAATGGCGGTGATGCTTCTGACAGCGCCCAGAGGTAGATGGGCGCGTAGTCGTTGAAAGCCCAGTATATGGGTGCGGTCATGGGCGTGTTGACGTTCCAACCCTCCAATGGTGCTGCGTCGTATGCAGTCGGGTGAAAGCCGTGAGGCGCGCAAGTGATGAAGGGAGTCGGCGACTGAGCCGGGATGAGCGGAATGACCAACCCCAGCTGTCGCATCATCTCGAGCAAGTCCAAAAAACGCGAGCGGCACCGCGCACGACCGACTTGCAGCGTCGTATGCAGAGCAGGAGGCAGGTTGCGCGTGAGCGTATCCCTTGCACCCTCTTGCTTCAAGAACTCCGTGAGGTCTTCGTCGTACGTAGTCTGCGCAACCACCGAAAGATGCAAGCCGACGGAGATATCGTATGTGAAGTAGTTCGTGTCGATGATCCGCTTCTCGTGTGACGCAATGTACGGCGAGGATGTGCTCCTCTCGAGGGCAGCCAGCAAAGCGAGGTGGAAGGTGCAGATGCGCGTCATCTTGGGCACGATGAAGCCATAGCTCTGCGCCAGCGTTGTGCGCTCGGTAAGCAAGACCTCGCGAATCGTCTCCGGGCTATAGCCAAACAACTGGTCGGCTCGGGCAGAGTTCTTGCGCCAGCGTTCCGAAGGATCGTCCCCGGGGCGCTCCATCTGCAGCAACTGCAGCGGGAGAGGGTCGCGAGGAGCTGGCACTGACTCCACCATGCCATAGGCAGCGGTGATATAGTGAGACGGGGTCCGCGAGATGGGATGCGACGGCATCTGCATGCTGCGACCGAGTTCGGTCAAGTACTGCTTGAGCTTCTCCTCAGGTGTGCCAGCAACGTAGGCGATGCGAACGTCGCGCTGCGCGCCAGTATGCGTCCTTACGCTTCCATATGTCGTCTTTATGCGACCGCGGTTCTCCAGGGTAGCTATGACTTGCTGCAGTGTACGCTTGTCCATCCGTGTACCCCGTGGTGAGCTTGTTGGTTCACCAGCGTCGTGTAGACGGTCCAGGAGAGCCGTATGCGCATCGTAGATGTCTTTTGTGACGACGTTCATAACGCCTCCCAGCTCCTGCAGAACCTGATAAACTTCGTTTTCTCGGCGAAGATGGGAGAGATTGGCTCTGTTCTTTCCAGCCTGCGCCTGCGGCGTCGATGTCGAAGACGGGCCGGGTGTGGCTGAATTTGATTCCGGCACTGAAGGTGCAGGCGCCGCAGGAGTGGTCGATGCAGGAGTGGTCGAATCCAAAAGAGCTGGATCAATGGGTATGGCTGCATTGACAGGGGGCGGTGCTTCCCACGGAGGAGGCGCAGGAGGCCAGACGAGTGTAGGTGCCGGGGCGACGTCCTTCTCAGCGACAGATGCGGTGTTCGCTTGGTTGAGATCCATCACATTGCCCGTAACGGCTTCTGCTGCAGGTGTCGCGCTTTGGGTCCCGGCAGACGCCATGCGCGCGCGCTTCCGTGGACGACTTTCGGGACTTCCGGCACCTTCGCCCGTCGCATCTGGCTCTGGAGGGCTGACTGTCCTCCTTAAAGATGCGGAGGCCGCGGCTTGGGCACCCTCTTCGACTACAAGTTCGTCAACTTCGACTGCCGCGCCAGCCTTCGCCTTTGGTGGCCTCCCCTTACGCTTTGGCGTCGCTGAAGTCGAAGGGGCAGCATCTTCGGCTGCTTTGGCCTTCGATGGACGGCCTCGCTTTTTGGGCTCCTTTGGAACAGCGTCCTGCGCCTTCGCAACCTTCGTCTTCCGCTTCTTGGCCGGCGGTAGGTGGTCCTCTGCCTCGTCGCCCTCGTTCGCAGTATTGGCCTGCGCCTTCCGTTTCTGTGCAGTCTTCGTCGTCTTCTCCGCGCCATCAGCGGCAGCCTTCTTCTTGCGGCCTGGCTTCCCTGGCGTGTCTTTCGCGGGCGGCGCCTTGGAGCCATCCTGATACTCGACCAGCTCTTCCACATCGTCGTAGAACAGGTCTTCGTCGATCTCAGCGAACTCCCCGACGCGAGCGAAGTCGGCGTCCGTGTATGGGTTGGACGATTGATCGAGATTCTCGCTCTGGAGCAATGTGCGGTATGCGGAGACGGTGTAGTAGCGATTGCGTCGCTCTCTCCCGGAGGTTTCCATGAGCGAGACAATGCTGAGGTCCTTGATATGCGCCGGAGGAGGATCTTTCTCGGCACGAGCGATCAAGAGCTCGACTGTGCGCCTGTCGAACTGGTTGAGACTATCCGATATATCCTGTCTTCATGTTAGCCACTTGTTTCTAGAAAGGCTAGGATCGCATATACATTGAGGGTCAACCCGCTCGTTCCAGCTCGCGCTATGAGGTCGATAATCTGGCGATGAAGAGTAACGTTCATCTTCACGCCATTCTCGACTGGGAACACTATAAGCATGTTTACCAACCGAGGAATGTCAATGCATACCGTAAGCATCGGCCTGCTCGTCTTCGTCATCCTCTGCCGTCTGTACGACGACTCCTTCCGTGTTGGAGTCGGGTTTGCCGCCTTCGAGGAGCCGGAGACACTTGACGGTTCCTGCCGACTTGCCAGTGCTAGGAGCGGTGACGCGGTCGATGAGACCTTCAGCCTCCATCTCGCGGACGCGACTCTGAAAGAAGCGACGATCCGTCTTCGTAGGATGCGCAAAACCCTGGGCAAAGTCAACTTAAGTGCAGGGATACGACGAGCTAAAACGCACAATGCGGATTAGGAGGTTGGTCGTAGGATGCATGTGGTTTCTGGACGCTTTCAGGAGGCTCACAACGCGATTGCGCACAAGCGGGTAGCTAGAGAGATGACGAGCGTCGATGGGCGAGAAGTCCAAGTTATGCCAGTCATTCATTGCCGGGTCGTCGTCAGTAGGCTGCGTCGCCTTTGCTTTCTCCCCTTCTTGCGCACGAAGCTCTTCCTCGCGGATAGCTTGCCATGACGGAGAACGCTCAAAGAAGTACTTGTGGATAACGAAGTGAGTTCCGACACCGCCTCGGCGGACTTTGACGCTGGATGGGATGGTTAGTCGCTGATGTCGGTGGCGGTGCCATGGACACGCATACCAGAGGTCAAGGCTGAGAAGCTGCCCCACCAGGTAGTGGCACGTCTTCTGATCATATCCTGTCGTTTGGCCGATTTGGACAACAGTGACACCGTTTTCTCTGCCGCGAGTGACGACTTGAAGGGTAGAATACACCATGGGACTCAGTTTGGAGGACTTAGCCCGGCCATCAGTTGGGGCACTTCTCGAGGTACATGAGCACGTACGCGTATATGAGACCCGGTGATTGCAGTACAAATGGCGTCTTGGTGGATGCCGATGCGAAGTTGGTCGCCATATTCGGCTTGAAGCTCCTCCAAGCTACGGTTCGCTGCACCCTCGATGACCTCAAGTTGCGCGGGCAGTACTTCCTCGATCTCTTCGCCCTTGGCTTTTGCTTTCCTCCGCTTGCTATTCTGAGGCGCGATCCACACTTCCGAGGTCACCCCAACAGGGACCAACCCAACGCGAACAGTGGGCTGCTGCGCGAGGACGGACCACACAAAGGCGCAGAAGGCGTCGTCTGCGTTCTGCTGATGTGGGGCGGTGGCATGGTTGTAGAAGTCGATGATGAAGTCGCGCAGCCGCGAGGCCTTGCTGCCTGATGAGTGGTCAGAATGGGGCACACTTTGTGCGGGGTTCGAACCCGAGGGACGAGGGACGAAAGAACAAAGAGCGCGTCTGCCCATTGTTCTCGCGTCCCTCGCTGCCCCCGATCACACCAGACGTTCACTTGCCTAGGTCTCCGTCGAAGGAGAGCTGCCGCATGCAATGCTCTACGAGCTCGTCCATGTTGGAAGGGGCGTTTTGCGTAGCGGCAGTGCGAAACCCGCGCCCGTCTGGTTCGAAACCTCGTCCGGTCAAAGAAGTAAGAGCAAAGCCGTTCGTTCCAAGTCGGGAGCAAGTCGGGGGTTCGACCTCGCCGTGGGACGCGCTTGCGAAAAGGTCAACGACGACGATGATTCATCGATAGCGGCCGTCACGACCCGGTCACGGACGATCGGCCCGTCGCAATTCTTTTGAGCAATTTGTGCGGAATTTCTCTCACATTCTGCAGAATGCCGGCGACAAGGGACTCAGACACAGAGAGCAGTGAAGTTGAGAAACACTTCGATTCCATGTGACAGCTATCCTCTACTCGACAGTATGCCTGTCTTTTCTACCCAATGGTTAGTGCAATAAATGAAGGTCGTGATAACGTATGCGGGGGTCGTCTATGTAAAGGCGAGGGTAACAGCACAGCAGGGGGGATCCAAGAAGCAAGCAGGCAACTCCTCCAGCGCGGCACGCTTTAGCGAGCCGCCTGCATCTGCAGCTGTTCGCGCTCCTCCCACAACCGCCGCAATACGTCCGTGAATCCAGCTTTGCCGAGATGCGCATTCTGCTCGAAGCGCTGCACAAGCCACCTCTCCAAGCCGTCCGCGGCGGAGCGCCAGATGGTCATGCGCGCCTGAACTTCTGCCGTCTGCTTGAAGAGAGTGTGATTGGGCTGCGCGAAGTTTGGCGAGTATCGTATCCGCTCGTAGCAGGTGGCGAATTGCGAGAGCGAGAGATTTACGGAGGTGATCGTCGCGTTCTGTGTTGCGGGGTCGACGAAGGAGATCTCCCGCACAAACGCGTCTTCTGACCCGCCAAACAGCTGTAAGAGCGGGTGAGTACCAAGCACGGGGGTTGGAAGTAGCGGTAGGCGCACCCGTACAACCCATGCAGGTGCCTTCTGCTTGCATCCCAATATCCGCTCCGTCCGAATGATGCCCGTCTCCGGGTCCACTGAGCGATCGAGGACGTCTACGCTCACAACATGCGAGCAATGTTGATTGGGGTACTTGTGCCACATCCCAATAATGACATGGGCCCAAGGGTGCCTACGATGCGGTTAGTACCCATACGTCCCCCGACGCGACTGGAGTACGCACTCGTAGTCAAAGTTTTGCGAGAAGAAGTGCATTATCGGACGAATTATAGGTCGATGATGGTATAAAGTAGAGAAAGAGGATGCGCCGGTCGTGTGCTTCGTCAACCTTCGGCAACGGCGGAGCGAGTGACGGACGCCGTGACACACAGCGCCATCGGACACACGTGATTGCGCAAATGACGCCCCGCGATTGGTCAGAGCACGCGACGGAAGATTTCGGATCGGCTTCCCGAAGGGGCTTCGCTTCGATTCCGATTCCCCATGAGGTCATTGCTTTGCGGACCCACACCCGCGGACCGTCGGTGCCCGGCGTCTACAACATCCTTCGAGCACGAATCCAGTCACGCACTTGTCTTATAGAGAAGTTGAATTGTCCTCGTCGATACAATATGGTTACACGGATCCTAGGTATACAAATTCTACCCCTTACATAGAGGACGGCGCACGGCTGCTGGCGACTGCACGAAGTTCTGCAAGACGAGCCTTCAGTTTTGGCCTACAGAAAGTGATCAATCAGTATTTGAAAGAGAATGCCTGAATCGCCGACGTACACCTCTGCCAGCTTCGTCTCGAGCGACTGCTTCTCCTCTTGCAAGGCCAAGCGCTTCTCCGCGTCGAGCTGCGTGCTAGAAACCTACGAT
>JAMQCK010000878.1:0-14540 GCA_024196135.1 Pleurotus ostreatus/Saccharomyces cerevisiae fusant | reverse complement strand
AGCGATCCATTCTGGTTGAACTCGATCTGCACAGGGCCGCTCTTGGGCGGAGGCTTCGCGTGGTCGGGGCGCGCCACAGATAGAGATTGCGCGCTATGAACGCGCTCATCTACGGATCTGGCTGTCAGATCGAGTCGTGAAACAGACGTGGAACCATTACACGCCAAGAACCCACGTCCCTCCGTTGCTTCCAACCACCTCGAGGGCTCGCGCCATATCGCCTATTTAGATTAGAACACGCTTCGTAAGTCTTACAAAGCTGGTAATTCCCGACTCACGACGGAAGATGGGATCCTGGTGGAGAGGTCGAGGGCCGCGATGGGCGAAAAGCTGAGACCGTCGAGGATGTGTATCTGCCAGGCGGGACGATGAGTAAAACCAAGGCACGCGAAACGGGAAGGTGACTCACTCGGTCGTCCCAGCCCCCGACCAGAAGGAAAGAACCGTCTGGGTGCCACTTTATGTGACGGATTCCTAAGCCCGGGTCCGTATCCGGCGTGAACGTTGCAAGTGTCGCGCCTGTAGCAACCGAAACGATGTAGAGCTTGTACTATACGTGGATGAGTGGCCGTCGCAAACGAGCGACCATATGTGGACGCACCTCGAGCGGCCCTTCACAGATGGCTACATGCGTGCCCCGTGGGGATAGGGCCATAAGCGACAAGGAGGATGTGGGCAAGGGGAAGTGCTTCGGTTTCTCATGAACATGACCTTAGAGCGGACATACGCTTTACTTACACGGACCAACTTGAAAGCGTTAGAAGCATCGTAAAGGCCTAGCGTGTCCTTAGACTTCAGGCGCTCGACAAGGGCGAGATATCTGCCGTCTCGGCGGAAGGCGTAACCTAAGAACACGATCACATGTCGTCACAAAGGGAAAGCCTCGAATGGCTAACCTTTTTCAGGATGAAGGGGGTACTGGATGTAAATTGACGATCCCGTCACCAGAGACCAGATGGTTACTCTGAGCTGTACCAGAAGATTCTAGTGAGCGCGCCACCGCGAAGCGCGTCGTGCCACCCACATTCCAGTCCGAGAAACAAAGAATATTGCGGCCATCTGGCGCCCACTCGGCCTTGACGAGACCTGTCGAGACGCGATGACAACGAGTAGGAAGTCGGCACGGTTCGCATCTACCTTCGGCGCCCGCGTCTATCCTGGCGGACCAATCCTCATCACGCAGCTTGAAGACGTGCACGACGCCCGCCTTTGCACAGGCAGCAAGAACGAATTCAGAGTCGCAGGACCAGGCAACGTGCGTGATCCAGTGTGAAGGGTCCTTGCCAGGAGTATTGGTTTTTGCTTTCGCCGACGACGCGCCCGCTTTCGGCGCGAGGGCAGCCTCTGTTGGCGAGGGCGACGCGTCTATCTGCCAGTTGCGGGTGATCTGAAACGAGTCTGCGCGTCGGACGACGAGTCTGTCCTGCACGCCCGTGATGATGAAGTGGGCGCCGGGGCTGAACGCAACGAGCGAGGACGTGTGCTTGTAGAGCTCTGTAAAGTCCATGATGGACGCGCCGCGCACAAGTCGTACCTCGGCAACCAGCGGTTGACAGGGACCCGTCCCACGTGGCTGTGCTAGCAATCAAGCCGTGACCCGCCCTCGTGACGTTACGGGGCCTGGGTCAGCGCCCCGCTGCTTGTGCGTTCCTTCCATTGGACGAGTCGCGCTTCATCGCCCGAGCCAAGGAGGTCGAGAAGTCGCCACCAAACGTAGTCAAGGGCTTGGAAGCGAGCCAGCGGAGGGCGAATGGATCGGATAGTAACCGAGGGGGCCCAAAAGGGGAAAATGTGATGATGACGCATGGTTCATGTTGAGATGGTTTCCGCGACGGAGCGGACGGACGAGTTCCGGTGGATAAATTTTTGGAGCGTCCGCGGATGACTGATCAGACCTCCTGCGAACCATACATTATATAGACCGGCGCGGCGGCAATGGCCCCCACTCTCCCCGCTTTCTCTGTTCATAGCACTCATGGAGCAGTCCTCCCGCCGAACAAGCACAGAGTCGCGCACTCCCACAATCATCGAGGAGCGCGACCCCTCCATCCAGTCCCATGTCGAGCGCAGCTCCCAGACTGAGAAGACGGATTCCTTCCTCGTCCTCTTTGACGACAATGACCCCGAGAATCCGCAGGTATGTGATCAGCCTTCTTCAGCGCTTAGCGGTACCTGACATCTCGACAGAACTGGTCACGGCTCAAGAAGTGGTACTTGACAATGTTCGGGGGTGTCCTCGTCTTGAATGCGACCTTTGCTAGCTCTGCCCGTGAGTACAATGCGCTCGAGGGCTAGAATCGCCTACTGACATCTACGTGCAGCATCAGGCGTTATCATGCAGATGATGGAGGAGTTCACCTTTAGCAGGGAGGTTGCCACATTGAGTACGTCCTACCGCCGATCATTCATTCATCACCGCTAACTCGCTATTAGCGATCGCCCTCTTCGTCGCCGGATACTGCGTAGGCCCGCTCTTCTGGGGACCGCTCTCCGAGTCCTATGGCCGTCGCATTCCTTTCATTGTCGCCTTCTTCGTGTACACCTGCTTCCAAGTAGGCTGCGCACTGTCGCCCAACACCGCGTCCATCATCATCTTCCGCTTCCTCGGCGGTACCTTCGCAGCAGCACCGCTCACCAACTCTGGCGCGCTAATCTCCGATATCTGGGATGCGCGCACCCGTGGCAAGGCGCTCGCCATGTTCACGCTTGCACCCTTCGCCGGTCCTTCACTGGGCCCGACGGTCGCGGGCTTCATGAACGTCGCCGGCCTTTCGTGGCGCTGGGTGTTCTGGGTCCTGACAATCTTCGCTGGCACCTGCCTGATTCTGATCGTCTTCACGGTCCCCGAGACCTACGCGCCCGTTATCCTCAAGAGGAAGGCTGAGCGTTTGCGGAAGGAGACTGGCGACGACCGGTACTACGCCTTGATCGAGACGAACAAGATTTCCTTCACCAAGCGCCTCGAGCACATTGTCGCCCGTCCCTTCCGCATCATGTTCACTGAGCCGATGCTGTTGGCGGTTACGATTTACATGAGCGTGAGTACTCCCGACGTCTTTCGCTGACAATGACGCTGACGATCATTTCAGTTTATCTACGGCTGCGTGTACTTGCTTTTCGAGGCGTATCCCATCGTTTTCTCGGAAGGGCACCATTTCAACACTGGTATCTCCGGTCTGATGTTCCTGCCCATCCTTGTCGGCGGTGTCGCCGCTGTGTGCTGCGTATGTCCCTTTGCCTCCTTTGCCCTCATTCACCTTTGCTAACTTCACCCTCAGAACCTATTCATCTTCAACCCCCGCTACGAGCGCCAAATGGCCAAGTGCGCGCCGCACCCCGTGCCCCCTGAGTTCCGTCTTGAGATGGCCGTCCTCGCCGCGCCGATCTTCACGATCGCGTTCTTCTGGTTCGGCTGGACCTCGTACTCGAGCATCTCCTTCTGGGCGCCGATGATGGCCGGCGGGCTGATGGGCTTCTCCATCTGCTGGCTCTTCATGAGCTTGTTCAATTACATTATCGATGCGTACCTGTTCGTTGCGGCGTCTGCGCTCGCGGCGAACACGGTCGTGCGGTCGTTGTTTGGTGCGGTGTTTCCGGTACGTCTTCTCCCCCCTTTGCAAATTGGTGCAGCGTTCTGACGTGATTTTCTGTAGCTCTTCGCCACTCAGATGTACGAAGCCCTCAACCCGCGGTGGGCGTCCTCGCTCATTGGCTTCATCGCCATGGCCATGATCCCCATCCCATTGGCCCTCATGAAGTACGGCCCGACGCTGCGGCTGAAGTCCAAGTACGCGCCGTCGAAGCCGCCCGTGGCGAAGCCCTCCCAGTCGTCGGTTGAGCCTGAGAAGCAGGAGGATTCGCCTGTATAAAGGAAGGATATCTTGGATAGGGTATCTTGGATCTCTCGCCTCTCGCATTGGACTTGGGTTGGGTTTGGATGTCTCCAACACATGATGGGGTTCCGGTTCCGCAGCACACTAGGGCTCATACAACATACTAGCTCTGCAGCACACTAGCTCTCGCACACATACACAGACTTGCACCTACTACGCACGCATTTTGATTTATTAGTCCCGCATCTTTTACGAGCTTCATTTTCTTTACGATCTTCGACGATGTTTTGGGATCTTCTCTTTTCGTGGAGGCTCCCTTTTTGCACATATGTCCTATAATCGCGCGCACCCTAGCTAGTACCAGTACTACTGTAACATAGATTCGATAGATTTTACTACTCCCCGGGGCATACTGGTCAGCCAAAATACAGACGTTGGTCGTTGAAGGTTTTATTCGTGTGTGAAGCTCGATACTCAACAATAAACTCGAGGCCTTCCAACAGCGCAATGTCTGCTGAATGCGACGATCTCAGGACGTGTATAACGGCGAGCCAGCGCGAACGCTGTGAGTCATGCACAGCGCATACATTGGAATCGGTCGCTCGACGTCCTCGACGTGGTCGGTCGGCACTGGCTTCTCGGCCTTCAGCGTGAACCCGTTGGCTTCGTAGAACGCCAGCTGCAAAGACGGTCAGCCAGTCGTCAGACGCGCGCAACTCCACATACCGCTCCCTCAGTCTCCGTCTCCACAGTCAGAGCTTTGCCCTCCTCCCTCGCCTGATGAGAATGAGCACACGATGTTACACCTACACACGCACGGCAGCGAAGGCCGCGCACCAGCTCGTCCACCCTCTTGACTAAGGCGGATGCAAGGCCCTTACGCTGCGAGCGCGGCTCGGTGGCGAGGAGCTGCAGGTGCCAGTTTGCCTTCTTGAAGCCTTCGCCGAAGGCTTCGGTGATGGTGGCGCCGTAGAAGGGGAGGAACTGGGGTGGGGGCGTAAGCGTGAGTGTTCCGGTGGAAGAGGGGGAAGAGGGGTAACGGGGAAAGGAGTAACGAGGAAAAGGGTGAAAAGCACGCAAGTACCTTGTTCGTCCACCAATTGCGCGTGTCTTCGCCGATGGCGCCCATGAACTCGTTGAAGCCGGCTTCGCCTTGCTCAGGGCTGGGAGAAGAAGTAAGCAGATAGCAAAATAAGGCATGGAGAGTGGCGCTCGGAATGACCTGCTCAGCATTTCCTGTCCGGGTCCAAACCACACCGCTGCGGAGGAAATGTCTTCGTCGCTGAAGCCGGCAACGTAGACCTGAGATGGAGGGTCAAAATTGTAAAGTAACCCTCGCGGATGTTGCGCTGGGTACCTCGCCGCCAATGAGGCCAGCCTTGATCTGTGCGCGCATCAGGAGCGGGAGAATGGAAATATCCCCGCCGACAAGGATGCGATTGAATTCGTCTATGATGGTGTTTAGCTGTGTAGCACACATAGACTACAAAAGATGAAGCTCACCATCCGCGACTGCGGCAACATTGACCGCCACGATGCGTTCAATCTCTTCATCTGCGTGTACACGGTCAGACGTTTCCTCTGAACAGTTCACCTGACTCTTTTACCGGTGGCGTTCTTCAGCTGGCGTACAAAAACGTCCTGCATGGTTCAGAAAGTAGAGGGAGGACGTCAAGAGCGGGCAGGCAGACGGTAAGCGCTCTCTGAACATCCTTCAAGGGCTGGCCCTGCGCCGGTGGCGAGCGTCCGAGTCATGCACGTATTACCCGCGCGCTAACCACCGTGGGTGGACAATGTCCCAGTGCCAGTTAGGTCCGGTGTAATAGACGGATGAGCGCGTATTCGTTGCTGCTCCTAGTATCGAGCAAAGCCGAGCCAACTCGGAAACTGTAGTGATCCGACATGGGGGTTTTTAACTGACCATCCCAATCGGGAACAAGGCCCTTGTTCTGTTTGACTTTGTTTGGTCAAGTTTGTCCACTTTAATTTCTTGTCACAAACCATCACCATCGAATACTATGCACCAGGCGGCCTTCTACCTGATCCCTCCCCAATTTTGATACAGAGTGTGATCTCACTGAAGCACAAGCACGTCGTCCCGCGGCGTCGACCCATGGCCTTCAAACTGCCACACGGGGTTCAGTCGCCTCCTGCTGCGATGACAGGACTGGACCTGAACCATCTGTTGACGCTAGATAACCACTCGTCATACGTGACTCCGCACGCTGCAGTTACTAGTTGCGGCGGCTCGACAGGCGCCAGTCGTAGCTCTCGCTTGGCGCTCCCCATGTCACCAGCCTCGACTGCAAGTCTCGCGTGTCAGAGTACTGACATTCGCAGAGGCTTTCCCTACCCTCTCACCTCCGCCTTCTTCCGTCATTCGCGTTCTCAAGGCCTCAACTGACTTCAGCGTCAACGCAAGCAGCGCCATCTAACCCGACACCCTATAGGTCTGGCTTCTCAGTCAAGCTCACATAAACTGGTACGTCCATCGCGAATATTTGCATGACTTTGCGGAAATTTGAATACGTCCCTCCTCCCGCACGCGTCCTGTAGACGTGATGCTCAATCAGGCGGTGCGGCCCTCACTCTCAAACGCACGGGCCGTGATCATGACTGTCAATTCTGGTACCTCTGCATCGGCGCGCATTATCGTCCTGTCAGCCCGAGGACAAGCCTTACTCCCGCGCCAACAAGCGGCATTCACACGACGAGGGCTTCCAGACACCATCTCACTGTCGTCCACCATGGCTTACAAGTCGTACTTTGTTGCCCAAGCCGACTCGCCGTGGTTGATCATGGACAGAACAAACCTCGTAGGTATAGTTGTCAGTGGAGGAGCATGGGGTCGGTGCACTGTTCAAGCCCGATCTCGCGGTCATTCCGGCTGAGCGACTTTGCAGGTGTTCTGCTTTCTCTGTCATTCCTGACGGTGCGAGCGCTCGTCGCCTGCAGATCGTCAACATCCAAGGCTACCCGCGCTCATGCGTTACCTCTGCTTGTATACGTGGCATTCGTATTTTTCTGCGGTACGGTAAACTATGGTATGTACGCTTCACTGTCCGAGCCGGTCTCAGTTGCCAACGTCTTCACTCAGCCGCAAATATAGCCCTCAACGTGCACATGTTCGTCGAGAATCGACTGTACCATGATGGTCCAACTGCGTACCTTCTAGAGCATTATGACAACGAGTTCAATATTCTGTACAACGCCAGTTACGTTGCGGCCAACATCCTGGTCGAAGCACTCTTGGTACGTGCATATGTGTGCTCAATCTACAGCATAAACTGATACTGTCTAGCTCTATCGTTGCTTTGTTGTCTGGTCCGACAAAAAGTGGATTGTCGCCATCCCCGCGGTCATCTATCTAGCGTCCACAGGTCAGTCTCACGATTTATGAACCCAAAACTACAACTCACATATTAGAAGTCATGTCATGCCTCTTCCTATACCAGATCATTGAAACGTCGCTGAGGCAGTCGATAGCGCTGCGTATAGCAGCGGCATACTTCCTTATCACATTCTCAGGTGCGTTGAAGCCCTGCAGCACGCCAATAAAACTGATATCGACTCAGTGACCCCATTGTTGACGCTCCTCATTGCCGGTCGACTATTGGCGATGAGCAAGAGAGTCAAGGAGACGCTCGGCGCGGAACACGCGCGCACGTACACGGGCATCGCCGCCCTGGTCGTCGAGAGCGCCGCGCCATATGCCCTCACATATCTCGCCTTCATCATCGCCTATTGCCTCCGCAGCGCCGGTGCCAACGTGATCCTGCCAATCCTTGCGCAGAATATGTGCTCAAGTTCGATGCTGATTATTCTGCGTGTCGCTAGTGGTCGTGCATGGGATGCACAGACGACGGATCTCGCCCATGACGATCAAGGAAGACCGAGGAGGAACCGTTCGAGAAACGACAGGTCTGGTTTGCGCGGAAGAGGCGCCACCTCGGGGATTCACTTCAAGTCATTGACGACCTCTGAATCGCTTGTGTAGAAGCCGTACTTGGTCGTTTTTTCTCCAAACAATCTTCACGTCGTGCTTGGTGAGGTCACTGTTTGGCCCCATCTTGGCAACGCTCTGATACCCGCGCAAGCTCACGTCAGTACTTACAGCTGACAGGTGCTGGACGCGGACGAAAGTGCCACCCTGTGGTCCATCGCCGCCATCTGCCGCCCTTCACGTCCTCGGTTGGCTTCTGGGTCGATGCAGGCCGCGCAAGCTGCCTCATTTACGTATGTACCTGGTTTCCTTGTGTACCTCATGCAAAGCTGCACGTCGAACATTTTCTCAGGTTTGACCTTCCACATCATTGAACCACGATCATGCAGGCGATCTCTTCCTTCTGACCTGTAGGCGACGGTGCTCAAAGATGCGAGGAGGACCTCAACCTCAAACGCATGGAGCGTGATCGCACCCGTCCACCTTGGCACCTCCATGTCGACTGCACATCCCCCGCCTGTCCGCCTAAGCCCCGCGGTCGCTCCATAAGGCGGCATTTGCGCGACGAGGGCTTCCAGACGACCCTTCACCATCTCTCACCATGGCCGACAATGCGAAGTCGTACACGCCCATCGACGAGGACCCTACGTTGATGATGATGGACCGAACGAACTTCATCGGAGCGGTCCTCGGTGGAGGGGCATGGGGTGAGTGTACCGTTCTCGCTCGCGATCTATGCCCCGGCTTATTCGATTCAAACCATCGCGCAGGCGTCCTCCTCACCGTATCCTTCCTGACTGTGCAGGCACTCATCGCCTGCGTGTCGTCGAAGTCGCAAGCGAGTCGGTCCTTCGCGCTGCCCTTGCTCGCGTTCGTGTTCCTCATCTTCACCTGCGGAACGATCAATTATGGTGCGTATCGTGCATCTTGCAGTCCGCCTCGCTTGCTCACGCGTCCACCCAGCCGCGAATACGGACATCAGCCGGCGCATGTTCGTCGAGAACCGACTGTACCCCGACGGGCCTTCCGCGTACCTCATGGAACATTACGACGATAAGATCAACGTACTGGGAAACGCTAGTTACGTCGTGGCGAACTTCCTAGCCGACGCACTCCTGGTACGCGTCCCCGCTCGCCCATCCGCTCACATGGTCTGATATTCTTCCTAGCTATACCGCTGCTATGTCGTCTGGGCCAAGAGATGGTGGATCGTCATCATCCCCGCCTGTGTCTATATCGCTTCTACTAGTCAGTCTCTGAGTCCTTGTGAAGTTCAGCTCATGCTGACGCCGTCGCAGCGATGTCGATCCTGCTTCTATACCAGACCAGCCAGCCAACTGAGAGTTTGTGGCTTCAGGTCAACGTCGGGCTCGCCTACTTCTCCCTCTCGCTAGCAGGTGCGTTACAACGGCGTTGCGTGCCACAAATCCTGACCTGTTCTCCAGTAAACCTCCTCCTGACGCTCCTCATCGTCGGCCGCCTGCTCGCCATGAGCAACCGCGTCAAGAACATGCTCGGCGCACAGCACGCGCACACCTACACCAGCATCGCCGCCCTCGTCGTCGAAAGCGCCACGCCCTACGCCCTCACGAACCTCGTCTTCATCATCACCTACGGCATCGGCAGCCCCGGCTCCAACGTCGTCCTCCCCATCCTCTCGCAGATTATGTGCACGAGCTCGGTGCTCATTATCCTGCGCGTCGCCAGCGGGCGGGCGTGGAGCGCGCAGACGACGGATTTGGCGTACAACGAGAGGGGGAATTTGATGAGTAATCTTACTGGGAGCAAAGGGAGGTCGGGCACGATGGTCGTTTCGAGCATTCACTACAAGAGCTCGGACTCGCACGAGAGGGGCGCGAGCTCGGAGATCGACATTGCAGAGGCGTAGGACTTTGTTGTTTGGACCTTGGTCGGGCGTGTAGTGATTGGAACTTTGCTTTTGCTCAGCGATTGATATATGTCCAATGTATAACCCTATATGTACTCATGAAATGACTGCACGTAGAACGAAATAAGAATCGCGATCACTCTGTCCTGACTCAGATGAAGTGCGACAATCAGAAGATGGACTGGTACTGGATCATGCGCACGCCTGCAGGAGTATGAGATCTCTAAGCGAACATGACTGCCCCGCCACTCACCCTGGAATGGTTTCTCCTTATTCTGCCAGAAGTCCACCTCACAACCCTCCGCCTCCGCGCACTCGAACTCAAAGGTCGAGAACTTGTCCCCGGCGCAGATAAACTCGTCCGAGGTCTGATTGCCCTCTGCTGAGACCGCGAACGTAGCCAGCTTCGTGTGGCGACGCGGTGCGGTGCCCCACGATATCGAGGGATGTAGCTCTGGGGCGTCGGGGTCGAGGAGCCAGACGGATACGGGGCTGCCTTCGGTGAGGTGGACGTTGGGGATGAGGTCAGGCGTTTGTTGCGGGACGGAGAGCACCAGCACGCAGCGCTCCATGCCGAAATCGCGGTTCCGGAACTGCATCACGGTCGAAGTCTGCGGGACAGATCAGCACGAGAAAGGCGCGGTGGACGAGCATGAGCGCCTACCTGGCTGTCGACGCTCAACCGCCTGTGATACGGCCAGACAAGCCCTTCGTAAGACGCCCACTCGCGACTTGTGTCTTCCGTGAGCGCGCGATAGGGATCGCCTGCTCGCATCTGGAAGGACGAGGCGTAGACGTTGTCAATCGGCTCGAAGGTCATGTTGTGCTTGCGGATGACCGCTGCCAGACGCTCCTGGTTCACATAGGGGCTGATGCGGCGGAGGACCTTTGGGGCTGGCACGGTGTACGGAGAGGAGCGCGTTTGGAGGATGAAGAGTATGAGGGTGAGCACCGAAGAGACGATAGCACAGATGCAGGCGCCGATGAGTAGATGGTCGGCGTAAGATCGCGCTGAACTCAATTAGCCTGTAGCTCAATGGTAGCAAGTAGAAGATTGTGTGCTCACAGGTTTTACTTTGCATCTTTAACGTAGTCGCTAAGCGCTCGTCGTTCTCGGACGAGCTCAGCAGCGCATGCTCTTCCTCATTGTCAACCGTCATGGCGGGTGGACGAAAGGTGCAGGTAGAACGTCCGGAAGGCGAGACCCATTGAGCTTGAGTGCGATGCAGGACACAGGTTGTTGATCCTCGAAGATGGCCCTAGCATACCCCATTGACATCGAAGAAAGCATCGTGATGGCTTCGCGCTGATCAAGATTCAAGGGCTTGTATCGGAGGAGCGCCTTATCCGAGCTTGTAAGCGGAGTGCCGATAAGGGTGCGGTGAATAATTGATGCGCTTGCAGCAAGGACGGTGTAAAGTACTAAGGCAGCTCGCAAGCAGTTCACGCGAGGCTTGACGGGAGCAAATCGGTGTGTAGTTCGGCATTCGCCGTGATAAAACTCACAGCATCACGTGAGGATATGTTCAACTTTCGGCATAATCCGAAGAACTCTACATATCCTATGCGGGGCAAAGTACATGCATTATTACAGCTGAGGAAGACCTAGATCTGAGTCAAGTTGATCTGGGAGACCTCAGAGACCTTGGTCAGGCTACAAATCATGGCAAAATCAATGTAGTACGACTCACCCACTGGAGGACGATCGTCAGAAGCACATGTCGATGTTGGAACTGCGCGCCCAAAACTCTTCTGCGTTACGCGGCTCTAAGACAAGGTCTTCTAAAGGAGCTTTTACTCCAATTCTATGCCCATATGCAAGTCACACACCTTGTTGAGTAGGGAGGGCGCGTACGACGGAAGCTCCCAATGCGACCAATAAGACTGATATCAAGCGCATAACGTATTGCGATCAGTGCCCACCTTTATGCGGCGAAATGGAGGGCGATGCTGCCTCGCTCAGATCATCTATATATCTCGTCTGAAAATCATTGGAGCCTCCGCCAAGCGCGCAAGGTACGGGCTACTATCGACGATCTGTACAGGCTACCCGGCTAGCTTGAACGTCCAGGCCCCAATTTTCCGAGCTTCTGATTTCTGGCGACACAGTCCTTGCCATGCGTGTTGGCTCACAGGCGTAAGATACGCACTATGGCCCTCAAGCGCTGGATGCATGCCCTTATCGATTGACTATCCCCATACTTAACGCGCAAGGGCGCAGCCGTCCGTGTGCGCTTAAGCGGTCGACCGTTGCTGGTGAGCGTACAGTCGCAGAAACCTCGTCGTGTTGAACTAGATCATGAGGTGGCGTGAGCAGCGAGCGGGAAAATGCCGCCTCCAAGCTCTGATTAGCGACATCTCAAGAACGGAGACGGGCAAGGATCGCGCCACGCATCGCCGAAGGCAAAGGTGGTGAACAGCAAGTGGATATCGCCTCAGAGGTACATTTAGAGCACTACAAAATATTCACGCACACGCGACAACCAGAGGAGTCTACGACAACCTATTGAAAATAGTGTTAGCGACTCTTGGGAGAATAAGTATGGCCTTGCAAGACTTACAGACGGACGACTCTTCGGAATCCGTTCAGAAGCAGCCTGTGATGTCACGTACCGCAACACCATTGGCGTCGCGCTTGATGATTCCACAGTCTTGGGGGGTAATGTGAGCCGGGGATGCGCATGCGTAACTTCAGAAACTTACCAGTACTGTCAGTCTCCAGCTCAGTGGGCGCAGCATATGCGACGAGAGCACCGAATGCGAGGAGCAGAACAGCAGTGAATCGCATGGTTGTCTGACTGAGAATGGTGCAGTTATTGGTGAGGAGGGGACTCTGCGATGCTACCTATGCCAAGTCGCATAAGCGCTTTTATACTCTCGCCTCAATGCCAGAACGGTGTCCTCCGCCAAGAGCACGCGAAGTGCTGAGTCTCTGGCGATGGACAAAGGTAGGCCTGTATGAGTGTACGCAGCCCCACTTCAACGGGCCCCATCGCCGCCGCGGGTTCTGTTTGCGCATAATTTCCCTTGTCGGTCACGGTTCGTCCACGGATCTCCCTATTGAAGGAGCTTAGCGACCTCAGTTGAGGCGAGGTGCAGCTGTCCTCGAGTAGCCGGTTGGGTAAGGGCACCGATTCGCATGTACTTGAAGCCTAGCCACGTCCCGCCTATGAGCATAGGGTCGCACGGCTGCATGGTGGCTTCACGAAGGGGCGCCCTCGATGATGCGGAGTATGCAGACGAGCGGGAACGAATCAGTCGTAGAGCCGTCCCGAGCATTCGAACAGAACGCCGAGAAGTCCGTCGCGTTGATACATCAACACAGCTCGTCCATAAAACGGCGGACGCATTCAGAGGGCGAAGAACGTCACATCCGAGATAATCTTGCCACCCACTCACGCCGCCCAGAAGCGTCTTGCATCACCCGTTATCGGTAAGAACTGCCGCGGTTAACGGGAATGGAGGGCACTGACCTTTGACCACCTCACAGCACGTACTACTTTGGCCATGACATCCTCACATCCCCCGTACAGCGACGGCAAAGCGCCCTACACCGTCGGTGATCGCACGTACGAGACCTACTACAAGGTCTTTGGCGACCTCGCCTCCGGCAAGCGCCCGCTCATCGTCGTCCACGGCGGTCCATCCTTCACCCACGACTACCTGCTGCCCATCGGCGACCTCGCGAGCACGCATGGCATACCTGTCGTCTTCTATGACCAGGTCGGCACCGGCCTGAGCACGCACGTCCGCGAGAGGAAGGGCGACACCACCTTCTGGACCATCGAGTTCTTCATAGACGAGCTACTCAACCTCCTCTCGCACCTGAAGATCGACGAGTACGACTACCTCGGCCACTCCTGGGGCGGTATGCTCGGGCAGGAGGTCGTACTTCGGCGTCACCCCAAAGGGATGAAGCACTTCATCCTAGCGAACAGCCTCCCGAAGAGCGAGTGGTGGGGCCTGTCGTTTAAGCAGCTTCTGGAGAAGGCGGACATTCCGGAGGAGGTGAAGAAGACGATTGTGAGCAAGGATGCGAGTCGGGAGGAGCGGTGGGAGGCGTTCAAGGTGTTCTATGCGCAGTATGGGTGCATGGTGCAGCCGTTCCCGGAAGATTTCCTGCGGAGCATGGATGCGCGCTTCGGGGAGGATGCGGACACGACGACGCTCGACGCGATGTAGGTAGCCATAACGTTATTCCCTCGACTCCTACTGAACCCTTACACAGGAACGCGGGCGACCTGAAAGGATGGGACGTACGCGACAAACTGGGAGAAATCGACGTGCCTTCGCTTGTCATCAACGGAGCGAGAGACTTTTGTCAGGACTGGGTGGTCGCGCCCTTCGTGGAGAAGATACCTGACGTGAAGTGGGTGAAGCTGGAGCACTCCAGTCACTGCCCATTCTGGGAGGAGAGGGACAAGTTCAACCAGGTCGTTGCAGAGTATATTGGGTAAAGCAAGGAATAAGACAATACCGGTGTATGCATAGGTCTGCTGTGCGACGTCGAGTCGACCGTTGAGGACAAGTCGAACATGGCGATGAGTCACGACTTCCGCGTTTGGTCAACGCGTCATCTGTGCCGATCGGCACGGGCCGGCGGTGCGTAAGCGCGCGGGAGCCGCACGTGAGGGTGCTATGAGAGACCCCTGCGAGCCGCTTGCGGTTTCTCTTCTTCACCAATGTTGCCCCGCTCGCTACGAGCAGCGCGGCTCTACGCTCCCCGCCGCATCGCCTATCCCGCACTCCGGGCGTACTCGACACCATCAAATCGCCCACCACAAAACGAGAATGAGAAGGTAGACGACAAGGCGCCGCAGGGCAAGGAGCAGCCCGCCGCAGGCGACAAGAAGGAGGTCAAGGCCGACGAGGAGAA
>JAMQCK010000877.1:0-14540 GCA_024196135.1 Pleurotus ostreatus/Saccharomyces cerevisiae fusant | reverse complement strand
ATTGCGCACCGATCAGCACGCACCGTCACGTCGGTATACGGTCTCTATCGCATCCCTCCGGCCAACGCGCTTGACCATGCCCCGCTTGTGGTCAAATGGTGTCGGGACATGGGCGTCAGCAAGCTGGACGGAGTATGCGATGAGAGCGAGGAGCGTGATAAAGGATTGAACGAGCATGTCAAGTCTTCAGAGTGTATGTGTTGGAGGGGGGAACGGATTCAAGTCCGTGTTATTGTGTTGTCGGTGGTGGGTGTTGCTGTCGAGCGTGGGCGAAAGGAACGTGGGGCGCTGGGTAGCGGCTAGGTATTTCGGCGCGGGTGCCGATGGGGGCGATTGCTCGTCGGCGTCGCGGAGGCAGGAGGACCACCGGAGGGGCGCAGCAACGACGGCAAGGCCGCAGGTTATAGAGGACAAGTCTAGCGACAGCGAAGAGGAAAAGAAGCAAAACAGGGACAACGGTCTGTTTGATCTTGTTTGCTGATGGCCCTGCCGTCGTGACGGGGCGTGAACGCGGGCTTCTTCTTGTGATGCGCACAAGGCAGAGGCGGACGATGCTGAAGAGGTGTAGCGCCGCTGAGCTCGCAGGGCGGACACGGTGTCTTCAAACCAAGGACGGACAACCCAGACCCGCAGCAGCTCCTGCTCCTCAGCCTTGCCTGGGTTGTTGCCATGCGACCTTCAGTTTACCCAACTCGCTCGCATGCCCTCGCCGTCAATTTCACCGACCCGATCAATCCCCGCAGCCGCACAGCGTGGCCGCCTCAGCTCACCTTCAAGCCCCCCTTGTGCCCGTTGATAGCGCTATAGCGTGGGCGTTGCCTCTCCCGATGGGCCCAAGGTGGCCACCATGGCCGCGGCCCACCCTCACTAGCCCTACCACACGTCACATCCGCAATGGAACCCGCTTGATTCTCGCACCCGGGCATTCACTCAGAACTGAAAACTATCCTGACCATATGAAGGCATGGTTGCATTTATAGATGCATGGGCATACAGCATAGACGACGACAATGAGTGATGACAGCACAAGCAAGAGACCCGATTAACGTATGCCATCTCGCGAAGTACAAGGCTTATATGAAGCCGATCTATCGTTATCGTCAGTACTGCATCGCGCATGTTCTCACTAGTGATCCTCACCTTGTTCGCAACGTCGAGCGCGTCGTGGTCCGCCGTCAGGCGAACGTACGCCTTCTTCGTGCCATCGGGACTGCAAAAGCGTAAGCAGGGCATCCGGCTAGCACAAATGGGGGACAACGCGAGGAAACATGATCGACACGAGATATCGGCGTCGCCAGGGTCCCTCGACTAGCGGAAAAGGGATGAAGGGCCAGATCAACACGTACCGGATGAGCGTGTTCACCCGCGCAGCCTGGACGTCGTACAGCTTCTTCACCGCGTCCTTGATCTGACGCTTGTTCGCCTTCAAGTCCACGATGAACACGAGCGTGTTGTGCTCCTCGATCTTCTTCATCGCCGACTCAGTGTTCAAGGGGCTATGAAGGACTTGCGTTAGCGTTCCCTGCTCTTTGGTGGTCACCCTTACACCCGAATACTCACCTGACAATCGTCCTGAACTGGTCCATCCGCGGCGCATGGGGAACGCTCTTCCGCGGGTACTTCGGCTCGCGCGGCAGGCGCAGCGTCTTCGGCCGGTGGAAGGACACCGAGAAGCGCGGCTTGCGCGAAGAGTGCGAGTGCACGCCCTGCAGCGCCGCCTTCTTCGCCAGCTTGGCCTTCGTGTCTTTTGCTGAGGTCAATGTCAGTATGTGGTGGGAGATGAAGATGTAATGGAAGCCAGGGGAAGGAGGTTTGGACGACAAGGTGGTAAGGGACAGTGCAGGATATGGCATTGTCGCGATCGGGGAATTAAGAAGAGTGGGACGTATAGTGCTTGAAGGAGGAGTCGTTCGCGCCGCAGAGTTTCAGATACGCACTCTTGGGGGCCGCCGCCTTGGCTGATTTTGCTGGTGCCATTGCTGGAAAGTCTGCGGGTCAAAAGTCAGTGATCGATCCTCCTAGATGATCCAGCCAATCCTGCTGCTCGAGAGCCGTATATCGCGGTGGGGTCGAGGGTGTCGCAAGAGTATGCCGGAGATTGTCTCGAGGACACAGCGAGAGGGTGGTGTGAGCGATGTCGCTTTGGCAAGGGACTTCCATCGCCAAGTCCCAAACCCGTCATCCACCCCCTCCCACCCAAATCCACCCCTTCCAACCTCTCCCACTGCACCAAATCCACCCAACGCACTCTCCACGTCCCTCCATACACTCCCCGAGCAGCAGGACGGCCAGAAAGTCGGGCATGGGCTCACCTTGAGGGTCGGCGGACGCTGTCTGTTGATCGAGCACAAATCTCCACGGACGACGTGACGGGGGTGTGACGGGTGCGTGATGTGACGGGATCCGTGTCACAGGCCATGTGCGGAGTGGACTTAGCCGTGGGTGGATGGCGCTCTTGTGGTCCCTCATTGTACCCCTCTGAAGAGGCACATGTCGAAAACTCAGAGTCGAGACTGTGCTACTACAAATTCGCCGCTTTCAAAGGCCCTTCAACTTCAAGCCACCTGTTTGGACCTTGCGGCAGCGCATAGAAATCCCGAAGACGTTGGTAGCAATAGCTGGCAGCCGGATTATAGGACTGTCTTAAATACGGCCTCTTCAAAAGCGAGCGCTTGCGGCTACCCGTCTTGTACGAGAGCCATGCGTGCTTGCTATATTCGCAAGGGGAACAATGACTCAGGTGCGACGCCAGTGCTGTCGTTGACCTCAGCTGTCACGCAGGCAAGTCTGAGTCGTGCCAGCGACAGCGAAACTCGGTCATCGCTCGGGCGTTTGCATATTCCGTAGCGTAGTGAATGCGGCTACAGCTTGCTCAGGTCGCTTTCTCGAAATCTTCGCTCAGGAGGGTAAGTTACCATATCATAAGTCTTGAATTCAATGACAGCGCTACACTTCGACGACATTACAACAGACATGAGTTCGTGAAGTACGTGAGTTGGAGGAGGAGAAAGTCCGGTAAGCATACACAATGGGATAGGCGGAAGTACATAGAATCAAACATGGCGAAAGACATCCGGCGCGCAGAAGGTGACGCCCAACGCAAGCGCCTCTGCGCGCGACTCGGCTTCGACCTTTGCCGCAGTCTCGACGTGGAGGGGAGCTTGGACCCCCTGCCAATGATGGCGTTGCCACAGGGCCGCGACGAGCAGGTCGACTTCCAACTTCTTGAGGCGCAAGCAGAGGCGTTGCAAGTTGGGGAAACAATGCGACAGCGGGCACATCAGAGCTTCGAGGATGTAGTCCTGGACTTTCGAGTTGGATTCTATCTCGAGAGAGACGAGGCGGGCGGCTCCTTCGCTCGTCAGATACCCCTTGAGAGCGTCTTTATCGATGAAGCAGAGGTTGAGGCTGAGATGCGTGAGTGCACCACCTGCCTTGCGCAAGAATACGAAGAGCGCGCGCTCCATGAACAGATCTGGCTTGCCAGGTAGGGCAACCCGGGCGCTGACCATGTTTGGTGCGTCCGCTGCAGTGATGAAAAGGCCAAGTTGCTCTCGCGCCAAGTCGTTGACGATGGCCTCGCCGTTGACGACGAACGAGACGAGGCCCCGTGCGTCTACTTCGCGTGGAATCCGCACCCCCGAGCACGATGTGAGGCTGTGCTGTACCGTGAAGCCATAGGCAGGTATGCCTCTCGCCCTGAAGCGCTCGAACGCTCGAAGGATGCCTCCCACATTGGCCACTGGCACCACGCGGTTCGTGAAAGATGCTGAAAATTGAGGAGAAAACCTCGCGACCGAGGTTGGAGGTTGGACTGGTGACAATTGAGACGGACGGAGGACTGTTAAGCACGAAGCATACCTGATTCCCGGGCCGGAAGCTTGCTCTGGGCAGCCAAAACGTGCATCCGGTTCTGCGCCTTGGTGAGACCAGGATTACGGCCAATATGGCTAATTCAAGACGGTGTGCATAAGCAGACGATATGAGGGATGGTGTAGTCAACTCACGCCTCCGATAATGTATAGTCGATCTTCCCGGGCAGACGATTCTTCTTCTCGGTCTGACTCTTCTTCTGAGCACGTCCCATTCTGATCGCGAGTTTCTTGTGTTACTGATAAATGGGGTGGGTAGTCGGTTAGGACGATGAACCCATACCGCACACTCTTATATGCGAACTTGCTTTTTGACGAGGCGCTGCCCGACGACACAAATTCCCATGTAGCTTCATGGCCCACGACCACCCGCAGTACAGGAAGGTCAAAAAAGCCAGATTTAGCGGGCAGGACCTGCAGGTAAGCGCCCATGAGGAATCTCCATCTGTAGACACCTTTGTGTCGTCGTCGTAATGTCAATGCTTCTGGAGCGCCACGAGGTACCGCCTTACTGTGACAGAAGCTGTTCATAGTCTGATTCCGCCGGCACCGCAGGGAGGGGTGAGGCTTGAGACCAGGTCAATCCGCATAGTGCGGCATGGCGCCGATGGACCAAGCTTGGTAGCTTGAGTGTCAATAGCTGCTGTTGAGTGGTGGGGGCTGTGATAGTGCATATGAGTTCTGAGAGATGTTGAATTGACCACGCCCGACTCACATGAGATTTGAAGACCAAGAAGACGTTGTGCACAGCCAACAACTTGGGGTAGAGCCATGAGGGTCAAAAATCCAAAGAAGTTGACCGAACTTGCCAAATGGGTTATATCGATTGGCGGTCCGGCTTCCCGCCACCGCTGCATATAAAGGACGGCCTGTGCTTTCTTCGACCCCTCATCTGCGGACTTACTACCCAACCGGCTACTAGGATAACGTCGGATAAGGCCTCCTCTTGGCAGGCGCGTTCGACTGTCCATGTCGCATGGCGGTTGTGCGCGCTTGCTAGGTATGAAAGGGGTTCTGCCAGCTGTGCGACGCGATAATGGTAGATGGGCCGCCGCTGCCGTCGTTGCCTTGGTCGCTGGGTAGGCGGCTAAGCCAACGATGGCGAGCCCCGTCATCGTTTGGGCCCTCGAGCGTCGCGTGTCATCACACACCTCGATGGGTGGGTGGTTGTCCACCGCGAGTGAGTTCGTGGCGTCGTTGAAGCCGTCTGTCACTATCACTATGGCGAGAGGGACCAGACGGTGGAGACGTTGCGCGCTCGCTCGCTGTCACCATCGTACACCTCTGCTGATACCACTCGCTGCAAGGCGGGGGGCAGAGCGGGTGTATGATGTGTGGCGCCTTGTGCCCGGCACAGTATACGTGGTCGTTCGAGGCATATCCTAGTAGTTGTCTGTCGACGACACTCAACGAACGGATCCCTGCCTCTGCGGTTATGCTATACTTGCCGGCAATTTTTGGAACCCTTTCATGCCCTTGACAGGGCTTTCGATGCTTCCCATCGTCTTACTGACTTGCTATATAGGCCCACAGTTAGCGGAGAACGCCGTCAAGTCGCGACGCTAATTGGATGCGGCGTACCCGCTGCATCCTGTCGACATCGACGGCAGTCTCTGGAGCCCCTTCGCGCCTCCAGCGCTTTTGCGTCGGCTCTTCGGACACACGCCCAACCGGCTACCTGGATAACGTCGGATGGACCCCCTCAAGGCAGATGCGCTCGACCATCCGTTTCGAATGACTGGTTGGGCGTATGTGCTATGCTCGAAAGGGGGGCCTTCACCGTGCGACGCGTTAATGGTAGATGGGTCGCCTCTGCCGTCGTCGCCGGGGCTGCCGGATAAGCAGTCACCGCCAACGACGGCGAGACCCTGCCCGGGCCCTCGAGCGTAGCGTGTTAATTCACACACCTCGATCGGTGGGCGTGTGTCCAACCCTAGTAGTTGGGTGTCTTCACGGGCGCTCGGCGAACGGGTATAGGTCTAAGTGGTTTCGCTTACCCTCGCTAGTATTGACGACCATTTCAGAGCTTTCGTCGGGACCTTGTGACCCTCGTCGTCGGACATCCCGCGCAAGCGGCTACTAGGATAGCGTCGGCACCAGCCCTCTCAAGGCATGCTGCCGCGGCATTCGTGTCGCGCTTGCTTGCTATGTTCGCCAGAGGATCGCCAGCCGAGCGACGTGATAATGGTAGATGGGTCGACACTGCCGTCGTTGGCGCAGCCGCCTATCTCCGTCGTTGTCACAGCTGCCAGATAGGCGGCTGCGCCAACGACGGCGAGACCCGTCATCGTTCGGGCCCTCGAGTGTTGCCAGTGCTTTTGCACCCACCTCGATGGGTGGGTGGGTGTCCAGTGGGCGGGTGCGCGACGCCGATGAGACTGCTTTGCTGCCTGAGTGGCAAGGTGGTTGAGGCGTCGCGCGTTCGCCCGCATCCTGATGTCCCTCGCTGTGCGACAAGTAGATGGGTGAAAGACGGCCAAACTATGGGACCCATCGCATGTTATCGTGCTTGCAGCAGATTGCTGATTACTCCTCGAAAATGTACATTCTCCGCCTTGCTATAAGACTGCCAAAGCCCCGCACCGTGAATATTCTACTTACGGACGTGCTCATTCGAACTGTAGCTCGCATCCAGCGTTTCCCGTGTATTCGCGACTGGATTCCCTGCGCAAGACTTGTACATACACTACCTACCTAGTTCTCCTTATCTCGTTGTGTTCTTATAATGAGTGTTCCTCGTATCAATGGAGACCTTCAAGCCACCACTGGCCAGCCCGACGAGAAGTCGAGACGGTTGATCCCAAGGAAACTGCCGGCGTCGGTGTAGTAGTCTGTAGATAGGTAAGCGTGAGCCCTGCTAGAACTCAAGAGATAAGTCCCAGCGCAAACACTCACGATACACCAGAATCGGGCCATCGTCGTCCTCCCACACGTCCTGCCCGCCGGGGCCGAAGATCTGGTCGTGCGTCTCGAGGACGAGCGTGCCGCCGCCGGAGGTGAGCGCGACGCCGTCCGCGTCGGTGTAGGGGCCCGCGGCGGAGGAAGCACGCCCGACGCGGATGTTGTAGGTGGAGGAGGTGCCTGGAAGGGAGGGTTAGTTGGTGAGCGGATGGGGAGGGTCGATGAGGAATACGTGGATAAGAAGGGTTGGGTAGAAGAGAATGGACGATCGATCGAGCACTCACCCGAGCAGCACTTGTCCCAGCTCGTAAACAGATAGTACGAGTCGCCGTACTTGAAGACCGAGGACGCCTCGAGCGCGCCGCCGTTGTTGGGGCGCGCGGCGAGGTTGGCGGGCGAGGAGCCGTCGGCGAGGCCGCTGCTGGGGCTGACGGCCATGCCGTAGATGCCGTTCCAGAAGGAGCCGAAGGTGAAGTACCAGGTGGAGCCGTCTGCGCGAGTTATATTAGGGAGGAGGTATAGGGATGGAAGAGGAAAGCGCACCGATGAAGAGGCTACGAGGCGGACGTTGTCAGTGGTAGGAGGAGGGGAATAGGGTCATGACATACTTGGGGTCAATAGCCTAAGAGACATGCATGTCAATTCAAAAGGAAGAAGAGGTGGTTGGTAACTCACGTTGTAGGGGTCGCCGGACTTGCTGGCGATGACCTCGCCGTGATCGACCCAACTCCCGGATTTGCCAGTTGACGAAGTCGCGAGGAAGATCGCGGACTGAATGGAGTGTGAACTTCTGTCTTCTTGAGTACGACAAATGACATTACCTTCTGCGAGCCGAAGCTCGAGGCAGCATAGTACAGGTAGAACTGCGAGCCATCGTAGTAGCACTCGGGCGCCCAAAGGTTGCTGGATATATAGTAAGACCGATGTACACTGACGATGGAGCAGGTACACGCACCCGTTCGATTCCCCGGTGTACTCATCAGTCCAAGTCGCGCTTCCGTCAGGGAAGACGAGACCAGCGTTGGTCCACGCCGTCCTGTCCGTCGAGGTGATGATCTGGATGCCCGGCGCAGTAGCTTTCTATCATTCAGTCTACTGTGCCAATACGAGAATTCCATACACATACAGAAGACAAAGTACGTCCCGCTCGAGTCCTTGCACATCGTCGGGTCGTGCACGGCGGTGTCGCCCGTTACAACGCCCGGGCCGACATACGCAGCGGACGTGCCCACGACGGCGATGGCGAGAAGAGACATAAGCGAGGACAGCATTTTGCCAGCAGAACGAGCGACGCCGGATGAGTGGAGTTCAGTTCGGGGAGGGACGAGTACAGGAAGGAGAAGGAGCAAGGCTGGGCTTCGCGCTGTGCGGCGCGGGCTTTTGTACCCCGCTCATTCCGAGAATTAGACGAGCGGCGCGGTCTCGTTGACATCGGTCGTCAGGAAGTTGGGAGGAAGGGCATACGGGCTCGGCCCTGGGGCGGGGGACCGGACATCGATTTCTCAACATACGTCTATGACGGAGTCGGGGAGGGCACAAGACCATTATCAAGCCTGAGAGATGGTCATTGAGACCGAGGAACCATGCGGTCCTCATGAAAACAGGCGTGCGGACGGTGTACAGGTGAGCATCGAGGAAAGAGCGGACGGGCCGTCCATAATGAGCGTGCCTTGATGGTTGCGGGAACAAAGGCGCGTCCGGCGCGCGTGATGCGCGATAGCACGTGGTCGCCTCTTTTTCCCACTTTCCATCACCATCCCATAGCGCGTTCAGATCGACACGAAGACCTCAACACATCGGACATGGCGTCGAAGGCACAAGCAGCGAAGGAGAAGGGGAACACGGCATTCAAGTCGGGCGATTATGTCGCGGCGGTGGGCCATTACACCGAAGCTGTACTTGCGAACAAGCACGATCCGACTTTCTTCCTGAACCGCGCGGCTGCATATCTCAAGCTAGGCAAGTACGTTCGCACTAGCACGACCTCTGTGTGCGTTACTGACTCATCTCTGCAGGCTAGAAGATGCGGAGAGGGACTGCACTTCGACTCTGGCGATCGACCCTCAGAATGTGAAGGCCTTGTTCCGAAGAGGACAAGCCAGGCAGGGGATTGGGAAGCTTGAGGATGCGATCCAAGGTACGATGGGCGCTGATCCGGCATCTATGGTGACTGACGGGGTTCTGCAGACTTGAAAGCTGCGCTGAAGAGGGAACCCAATAACGACGCGGTCAAGCAAGAATTAGCAAAGATCGAGAAGGTCACGAAAGAGGGGACGCATGTGCGTCTGTATGTGATGTTTGCCCGGGCTTTTACTGACACCTTACCAGTCTGCAGGCAAGCCTCCGAGGAGAAGAGTGCCGATCGAGGTGGTGGACGATGGGCCGCCGCGTTCCGCGAAGCCGGCTGCGAGCGACACGTCCGGGGCGGCGTCCTCGTCAGCGGATAAGGCATCATCATCGTCAAGCAAGGCTTCTCCGTCGTTCCAGGACGCAAAGCAGAACCGGGACGCGTTCAAGCAGAGCAAGGTCGGCGGCGGGCTGTATCGCGTAGACGGGAAGCACTCGCGGATCGCGCCCAAGACCAGGTTTCCGCTGCCCGAGGAGGAGGACGCGCCTCCCGCTCCTGCACCGGCTCCTCAGAGTGCCGCGGCGAACGCCTACCTTACTGCGCCTCCGAAGTCGCTGCACGACTTTACGCGCGCGATGCAGTTTGCAGGGAACGCAGAGCAAAGGTGGACGTACTTGACTGTGAGTACAGTCATCCTTAAGCTCGATGATCTAATGGCTCACGACACTCGTCATACAGAAATACGTTGACTCATCCATCTTGCCCGCTCTATTCCAGTCCAATCTCGAGCCGCCCATTTTGCTATCGATGTTGCAGACCTTTTTGGACGTACTCCCCAACAACCCCGACGCGGCCCCAAAAGTCCTATCATATCTCGATGGCCTGAGCAAGGTCTCGCGCATCAGCATGGTGTTATTATTCCTCAGCGAGCAGGAGAGGGGCGTCGTGAGGAGATTGTGCGAAACGTTGGGTGACGCGGCGAGGGTGAGGCCGTGGAAGTCGGTTTTGTAGAGGATGTATGAGTACGTATGTTCGAGGTATGTAGGTGAACATGTGGTGTATGTACGACGAACGCCGGATGTAAGCTATATAGGTTAGTTGGCAAACAATGCATGGCCTTGGAGAGATTTCTAACATGGAGGCAGATAGTCATCAAGAGCGAAAGCGTCTACATGCACAAAAGCATGTATAGGTCCCAAAAACTGTCCGTCTTCTGCGCCTCGGACCGTACGCCACCTCAGCCTCGAAAAGCATCATCGGCGACGTGCGACCGCAGCAGCGAGCGAGCACGCAACGCCTCCACTGCCCTACCACTCGCGGTATATAGCAGTAGTAGCATAGCAACCTCATCGACGTCGCGCCCCCGCCCGCCATGGACACCCGCCCACCCATCGAGGTGTGTGATAACACGCGACGCTCGAGGGCCCGAACGATGACGGGGCTCGCCGTCGTTGGCTTGACCGCCTATCCAGCGACCAAGGCAACGACGGCGGCGGCGGCCCATCTACCATTATCGCGTCGCACAGCTGGCAGAACCCCTTTCAAACCTAGCAGGCGCACACGACTGCCGTCCGAGACAGGCGACCGCCATGCAAAATGGACGATCGCCGTACAAGACCGACAGCCGCACGCGCCCGCCAAGAGGAGGCCATATCCGACGTTATCCTGGTAGCCAGTTGGGCGGGATGTCCGAAGACGAAGGTCACAAAGGACCCGGCGAAAATTCTGAGATGGTCGTTAATTCCAACAAGGGCAAGCAAAACCACTTAGACCTTTCCCGTTCGCCGAACGCCCGCGAAGACGCCCAGCTACTAGGGTCGGACACACGTCCACCGATCGAGGTGTGTGAACTAACACGCTACGCTCGAGGGCCCGGGCAGGGTCTCGCCGTCGTTGGCGGTGACTGCTTATCTGGCAGCCGCGGCGCTGACTGCCTATCCGGCAGCCCCGGCAACGACGGCAGAGGCGACCCATCTACCATTAACGCGTCGCGCTGTGCAATTCCCTTTCGAGCATAGCACACACGCCCGGCCATCCGCACGAGACGGACGATCGCGCGCTTCTGCCTTGAGGGGTCCATCCGACGTTATCCAGGTAGCCGGTTGGACGCGTGTCCGAAGAATCCATGCGCAAGCGCTGAACGCGTCCTCAAGACCGTCGCCGATATCAACAGGGTGCGACGAGTATGCCGCAACCAGTCAACGCCACGAATCGCGCGGTGCCGCCGTCCGCCCGAAAGCAAGGACGACACCGCACGACCGTGGCAGCGAGCGTCCACGCCACGCCTCCGCTAGCCAACTACTTCGAAGAAGGTAGCAAGCAGCCTCGACGGCGCCGCGCGTCCGCCCGCGGTCGCAAGCCAGCCCATCGTGGTGTTCGCGAGCTAAAGAGCAAGCGTGGCAGACGCACAATGGGCCCCGAGCGCTGATGGGTCTCGCCATCACTGAGGAAACTGCCTAGCCGGCAGCCTCAGCAGCGACAACCGGTGCGACCACATCTACCAGCTTCGCCGTGCGCAAGGACGTCGACCGCGCACAAGAAACGCCACAAGACCGCTGACTATCCGCATGAAGAGATATGCCGCAAGCCTTGCTCGAGGGGGAGTATCATCCGGCGACTAGTCATGGCAGCCAGTTGGCGTTGCGACCCGACGGCGTTCTCCGTGTTAGAGAGAACAAGGTGTGGACCTGTATGACAAGTCAGTAAGACGATGCGAAGCATCGGAAGCCCTGTCGAGGACATGGAAAGGTTCCAAAAATTGCCGGCAAGCATAGCATAATCGCGGAGGCAGGGATCCGTTCATTGAATGTCGTCGACAGACAACTACTAGGATATGCCTCGAACGACCACGTATACTGTACCGGGCACAAGGTGCCACACGTCATACACCCCCTCTGCCCCCGGCCTTGCAGCGAGTGGTATCAGCGGAGGTGTACGATGGTGACAGCGAGCGAGCGCGTAACGTCTCCGCCGTCTGGTCTCTCTCGCCATAGTGATAGTGACAGACGGCTTCAACGACGCCACGAACTCGCTCGCGGTGGACAACCACCCACCCATCGAGGTGTGTGATGACACGCGACGCTCGAGGGCCCAAACGATGACGGGGCTCGTCATCGTTGGCTTAGCCGCCTACCCAACGACCAAGGCAACGACGGCAGCGGCGGCCCATCTACCATTATCGCGTCGCACAGCTGGCAGAACCCCTTTCAAACCTAGCAAGCGCGCACAACTGCCATACGAGATGAACAGCCGCATGCGCCTGCCGAGAGGAGGCCATATCCGACGTTATCCTAGTAGCCAGTTGGGTGGTAAATCCGCATATGATGGTTCGAAGAACGCACAGGCCGTCCTTTATATGCAGCTGTGGCGGGTAGCCGGGCCGCCAGTCGACATAACCCATTTGGCAAGTTCGTTCTGCTCCTTTGGATTTGTGACCCTCGTGGCTGCGCCCCGAGTTGTCGGCTGTGCACAATGCCTTCTTGGTCTTCAAGTCCGCAGGTGAGTCGGGCGTGGTCAATTCAACGTCGTTCGGAGCCCATATGCTCTGTCACAGCCTTCACCACAGTTACCCGACAGTGAACAGCAGCTATAGAAAATCGGGCAACTAAGCTTGGACCATCGAAGCCATGCGGCTTGATGTAAGTTCTCCTGGCTCGGAGCCTCCGCCCTCCTTGCGCGGCCGGCATGCTATGAACAGCTTCTGTCACAATAAGGCTGTATCCTCGTGGCGCCCCAGAAGCATCGACATTGCGACGACGACACAAAGGTGCCTTCGAATGGAGATTCCCCTTGGGCGCTTACCTGCAGGTTCTGCCCGCTGCATTCGTCCTTTTTGACCTTCCTGTACTGCGGGTCGTCGTGTGCCATGAAGCTACATGGGAATTTGTGTCGTCGGGCAGCGCCTCGTCAAAAAGCAAGCTCGCATATAAGAGTGCGATGGGGTTCATCGACATCACCGACTACCCACTCCATCTATCAGTAACAACAGAAACTCGCATTCAGAATGGGACGCGCTCAGAAGAAGAATCAGACTCAGAAGAAGAGTCGTTTGCCCGGGAAGATCGACTATACATTATCAGAGGCGTGAGTTGACTACATCATCCCCCATATCATTTGCTTACGCGCACTGTCTCGACTTAGCCATATCGGCCGTAATCCGGGTCTCACCAAGGCGCAAAATCGAATGCAGATTTTGGCTGCCCAGAGTAAGCTTCCGGCCCGGGAATCAGGTATGCTTCGTGTTTAACAGCCATCCGTCCGTCTCAATTGTCACCAGTCCAACATCCAACCTCGGTCGCGAGGTTTTCTCCTCAATTCCCAGCATCTTTCACGAACCGCGAGGTGCCAGTGGCCAATGTGGGAAGCATTCTTCGAGCGTTCCAGCGCTTCCGGGCGAGAGGCATAACTGCCTATGGTTTCACGGTGCAGCACAGCCTCACATCGTGCTCGGGGCTGCACATTCCACGCGAAGTAGATTCACGGGGCCTCGTCTCGTTCGTCGTCAACGGCGAGGCTATCGTCAACGACTTAGCGCGAGAACAACTGGGTCTTTTCATCACTGCAGCGGACGCACCGAACATGGTCAGCGCCCGGGTCTCCCTACCTGGAAAGCCAGATCTGTCCATGGAACGCGCACTCTTCGCATTCCTGCATAACGCAAGGGGCGCACTTACTCACCTCAGCCTCAATCTCTCCTTTATCGACAAGGACGCTTTCAAAGAGTACCTATTGGACGAGGGAGGTGCCCGTCTCGTCTCTCTCGAGATAGAGTCGAGCTCGAAGGTCCAGGACTATATCCTCGAAGCTCTGATGTGCCCGCAGTCGCATTGTTTTCCCAACTTGCAGCGCCTCTGCTTGCGCCTCAAGAAGTTGGAAGTCGACCTGCTCGTCGCGGCACTGTGGCAGCGCCATCATTGGCAGGGAGTTCAAGCTCCCCTCCACGTCGAAACTGCGGCAAAGGTCGACGCCGAGTCGCGCGCAGAGGCGCTTGCGTTGGGCGTCACCTTCTGCGTGCCGGATGTCTTTCGCCATGTTTGATTCTATGTACTTCCGTCTATCCCATTGTGTATGCTTACCGGACTTTCTCCTCTAACTCATGTACTCTACGAACCCAAGCCTGTTGTAATGTCGTCGAAGTGTAGCGCAGTCATTGAATCCAAAGCTTATGATGTTGAAACCTATCGTCCGAAGCGAGACTTACTATAGGACGTCAAAGTGTCTGAAGAGAGCGTGGCCGCATTCAGAGCAAGTTCGTTTAGCAACATTGCAGGAGAGGCCCGCATACACACAAATAGATGGTACAGCATGGACCTAACGGATGTACACTTCGCACAACGAAGATCACGCAGATCTTCTGCTAATCGTCCCGATAGTCCCAAGCACAGACCGCGGCACCGACGACACTCCCCGCGCATATACCTGATTAGTATAGACCTGCCCACCAGTCAGCACAGGTACGACCTATCAGCGAAGATCCCACATACTAGCTCGTCGTAAATTATAGCTGGCACCTTCTTCTCGCACAGTACGGACGCGGGATGAATCTTCACCGCCTGCAGTCGCACCGTCAGCCTCATCCTAACGATCCACGAACGCAAAAAACCACTCACCGCCCCGCCCATAAGCTGCTTATACGTATTATCCGGCTGCAACAACGCCGAATTCTGCACCAGCCCATGCGCCATACTCCTCACCACCGC
>JAMQCK010000876.1:0-14546 GCA_024196135.1 Pleurotus ostreatus/Saccharomyces cerevisiae fusant | reverse complement strand
GAAGAAGGGGGGGAAGGGCGGGAAGTCGAAGAAGGCGAAGAAGGCGAAGAAGGGGGGGAAGAAGGGGAAGGGAAAGGCGAAGGCGAAGAAGGCGAGGAAGGGGAAGGGCAAGGAGCGCGCCGATGAGTCGAGCGACGAGGAGGAGGGAGGGGAGGAGGACGATGGGTCCGGCGGCTCAGGGTCCTCCGACGACTCAAGCAGCTCGAGCGACTCGGACGACTCCAACCGGCCTCGCTATACCGCGAAGGAGAAGGCTAAGGGAAGGGCGCCGGCACCCTCGGACGACGAAGGCAATGCCGCGGGCCCCTCCGGCACCGTGCGAGCTGACAAGGGCAAAGGCAAAGCCCCCGCCCTCGACGAAGCGCAGCCCTCCACCTCTCCCGGCGTGTTCAACGCTGGCGATTACCTTCCCGACGATGCGGAGCTTCCCCCCATGGACGACCTGTTCTCGTTCGTGCCCCAGGATGACCCCAACGCCCCTGGCCCGTCGACACGCAGGGCTACCAACCGCACGCGACCCCCCGCAGACGACGCACCTGCCTACGCGCCCGGACGCCTTCCGGACCAGGCTCGGACCAGGGCTGAGGAGCAGGGTGTCAAATACATCTTGGAACTACAGGCGATTGCGCAGGAGTACAACAAGCCCTTGGATGTCGTGTTCCGACTGGCCGGCTGGATGCACTCGGACAGTGCGCACGCCCGTCGTTGGCAACGTGCGAACGTCTTCCGGCGCTACTGGGCGTCCACGACCCCCGTTGACCCTGAAGGTAAGCCACCACCTCCACCCGCTCACGCAATGAAAGCCTGACGATTGATCTTTCAGTCTCGTCCGAGGAGCGGAGGGCGCAGATGGACGCGGCATACCGATCCAAGATGGCGGAGCTTGGCGAAAACCCTACGACAGACCAGCTTATGGACCACTTCAAGAAAGAGTACGATTACTGCGTGGAGATGGACCGCGAGCTCATCGAGAACGCATCGTCAAGGCAGCGCCAACGACAGATCGACTCGCTCGCTCAGCAATTCTCGCGCCTCGCCCTTGCCGCTAACCTCAACAACGGCGTCGCCGTTGTCGGCTACATCGTCGACCTTCACGGCAGGGCGCATACCGGCATGTTTGGTGGCGGCGCCGTCTATGATGAACTCCTGCGACGCTACTCGGGTAACTTCACGCGCGGGCTTGAGGATGTCTCGACTATGCTTCGGTATGTTTCTAATCCTTACCTGCTGTGCCTCTACTGATGGCTACGCAGGGCATGCGACTTACGGCTGCGCGGCTTGCAAGAAGACGGTGAGCCCAACGCCGCGGCGCTCGAGGACCCCATTGAGGGTTGGTTCCCTGAGCGAGATTGGAGCCTCGACCCCAACCAGAATAGGAGCGACGAGTATCTCCGCATACTCTATGAGCTGCTGCGCTGGGATCTAGGTTCGCACCCCCATTTTCAGCTTTGTCTCAGTACTTATACTACGCAGGTGCGATCTATCGCATGGCGAACGAGCGCCTGTCGTCGCGCCATACGGCGAAGGATCCTCGACAATTCCCTCGGGCCATATGGTCCGACATCGCGTACCGCCTCGGGATCTGCCTCGTCAACTGGCCGGAGGCTCTGAGGCGCAACATGCCGAAGAAGGGGCTCAAGAGGAAGCCCGCCGGTCGTACGTGGAGCGCTCTCGTCGCCGGCATGGTCAACCACCGCCGTCGAGCGGAGGCGGAGAGCAACCGTCGCAACCTTGAGGGCGAGGAGGCGCTCCACTTTCTCCATGGCTTAGGCGTACCCGTCCTCTCCCCCCTCCCGCGCGATTATGCCCTCCTTCCCCACCATAAGCTCTCGCGCAACCCTGTCGTGCAATCCCCTCGCCCCCCGCAATCCATCGAGCCCCGCCTTCGCCGTCCGACGTCCTTTCTCACGTGGCGCGACTCCGCGCGCTATCTCAAGGATCGCGAAAACGACACCGACTCGCGCATCAAGTGGCAGTCGTACTGGGGCCCCGAGCGCAACGACGGGCTCGTGCGCGATGGCGACAACAGCGACAGCGACGCGCGTGCGTCCACGGAGGGTGTGAGCATCAAGAACATCAGGAACCCCGCGGCGAACTCCTTCAACAACTGGTGGGCTCCATGGGAGCAAGTGGAGAGCGTTTCGCGCCGCCCATCGCGCCTGTTCCAGCTGCAGATGTCCGAGGACGAGGAGGAGGAAAATGGCATCTGGGAGGATGTGGAGGACGAGGAGAGCGAGGAGGACGAGGAGAGGCCTTCTGCTGCGCAGAAGGATGCCGCCCTTCGCCGCTTGAAGGCTGCGCGCGATGCGAATCGCCGCACGTCCTCGGCCGTTGCTGGCTCGTCGAAGGTCTCGAAGGCCTCCTCTGCATCCACGGGGGCCGGGCCGTCGAAGGGCAAGTCCTCGAAGGACAAGTCCTCGAAGGACAAATCCTCGAAGGACAAGTCGTCGAAGGACAAGTCGTCGAAGGACAAGTCGTCGAAGGGTGGTAGCAAGCGTAAGTAATCACGTACCTGGCACCTTTCGTCCTTGATTTTTGCGCGCGTGCTTCCCTTGTGGACCTCCGTGTTTGTCGTGTGCTTGTACTCCTTGTCTTATTGAATATATCTTGCATTTCTGCTCTGCCTGATTGTTTTTGTGCTGCATGTGTGTGAAGGGAAATATCAAGGTGATGGGGGCAATGGTTGAATGCTGAAAGCCCTTGACCAATGCCCTTGATGTTAGAAGAATGAGGTTTCTAGGTAGGCCAGAACTGTCTGTACACTTGAAGGTGAACATTCTGTATTGTAGAAAGTCCTGGAGAATTAGTTTAGAAATGTCGAGCATTGTAGGTTCCTCAGACAAGTCTGCTAGATGAGTCTGAGAGCTAGGAATAATCATCTAAAGCCGTAGATTATATGCAGATAATGTAGGCTAACTTGACAAAACCTAGGTGCCTAAGGAGCATGGCGGACGACTTCGCCGCCAACGGCTTCAAGACGGTCATCCCCGACTACCTGAACGGCGATCCTACGCCCGCGGATGCCTTGGCTCCTGGGGTATGTACGCGTATCTCGCGACCTCGTCGAGCGCGCCGCTCACCAATGAGATAGAGCAATTGGGACATCCCGAAATGGTTCGTGAACCACGGCAAGGACAAGACGCGCCCTTCGCTTGACAAGGTCATCGACGGTCTCAAGGCGCAGGGCGTCACATCCTTCGGTGCTGTCGGGTACTGCTTCGGTGGTACGCACGTCTATAACCTTTCCACCCGGACCAACCTCTGACACCGCAGCACCACAGCCCGCTACGTCTTCGACCTCGCCTTCGACGGCGTCCTCAAGGTCAGCGCTGTCGCGCACCCCTCGCACCTCGAGGTCCCCGACGACATCGAGCGCTACGCGAAGACCAACGTGCCCCTCCTCATCGAGAGCTGCGAAGTCGACCAGATGTTCCCGCGCGAGCTGCAGGCGCAGACCGACGCGATCCTGGGCGACGGGAAGTTCGCGCCGGGGTACAAGCAGGATTATTGGCCGGGGTGCAGGCATGGATTTGCGGTGCGCGGGGATCAGAGCGACCCGGCGGTGAAGGCAGGGAAAGAGGGTGCATTCAAGAATGTAGTGGAGTGGATGGCGAAGTACTTGTAGATTACTTCTGAAGGGAGGGCGTCGAACGCGGGAGAGTGAAACTGTTCTATTGGCGCGGGTATAGGCTTGTACAAAGACATGTTACCTCAAGACTACGGACGACGGATGCCCTAAGCGAGATGAATCAAGAAGAGTTCAACAGAAAGAAAGGATGTGAAAGGATAAGCAAATCGACAGTGTGCATGAGGAACGAATCGCGATTTCGACTAGAGTGTACCGATAATGGCCTTGTCGAGCATGCTCAAGTGTCCTTGCGATTTTTCCTGTAGCAGCTATACACAATTGAGAACGTCGCAAAAAGGAGTTAGAAGTACTCACATCTGACAGATATGAGCTTTCCCTTCAGGGTTGGAAAACCATCGCGGGCTTTTGAGGTGCTCTTGGGTGCGCTTGCACTGCGGTGTTGGTCAATGATGGACACAGGAGAGAGGGACGATCCGCAGGTGATAATCACCTGTCCGCATTTGCGCACTCTTCGTTTGTCGACCGCCGGCGCGCATGCCGCGGACGATCCTACGACGCCAAATCAGGACGGCACCGGGCGGGGATGCATACGACACCTACCCAGATTCTCTGTCTTCATCTTCTTCGCTGGCTTGGTAGACACCCCGCGTACTTTCGGCTTCAGCGTCTCCCATACCACGGGCTTCGTACTACCGCGAGCCAACCCTCGCGAAGACCCAGGCCGTCTGTCCGACAGCGGCATACGGACTAAGCTGGAGGTACTCGCAGAAGTGAGGCCCTTCGAGCAGCGCGTTCGTCGAGGCCGTTTGTCAGTCGACATACTCAATACATTGCTGACCGGGACTGAATCTGGGCTGTGAGGGCGTTTTCTGGGCCGCTTCACCGACGCAAACTCCTCATCGACGCTATTCTGGCCAAGTCGGGCCTCCGGTTCGCCGGGAGCAGAGGCATCGTCAGGTGACGACGACAAAGAGGAGACATCAGAACCGTTGTGCTCCTCAGCCCGGTGGATAGGGTCTATGGACGCGGATGGTCTACGCGAGTGATGACCCGATACAGTGCCGTCCTCGCAGTCGCCGCGGGAGCTTCCACTTGGCGAGAAAGACGAGCCCGCCGTATCATCCTCGCCATCGAGGACAGGACAAGCTGTGCTCTGGAGCGTTGCCGGGATATCGGTAGGAGCGCGCGACACAGAAGCCGAGCGACGCTCAGGGTTCGCAGAGGAAGTGGCCTCTGACGATACGGTAAGGTCCGTCGAGTTGGCCGATACGGAGAACGATGGCGTCATGAAGAGAGCTTGAGTGCGGCGCGTCGATTCTGAAGTCATGCGTGAGGGTGTAGATGCCACGGTTCCTCGAAGCGCCGACTGAGAGACTCCCAGCCTAGACGAGATCTCGGCGAATCTGTCCCGCAGGTCCACGAAGTCGGCCTGCACCTCGAGCCGCTCCGATTCCTTCCCAGCTAGCTCGACCTTCAGCTCTTCAAATGCCGCGTGCGCTTGAGCGAGCTCATCCCTGGACTGGGAAAGCTCATCTCGGATGCGGGCGAGTTCGGACGACTGGACCTGCAGGGATTGCAGCATCTCTTGCTTGTCTACAATCGCGCGCGACGCCTGCATCTCCGCTGCTTCGAGCGCGTCCTTTGCAATGCGTAGCTCGTCGGCGATAGTAGCCGCTTCACTCTCTGCGATGGTGGTACGCTCTTGAGCGAGGACGACGCGGTCTTCGCAGGCAGCCGCGCGCGATTCAGCAGCGGAGGCGCGAGCTTCGGCGGCCGATGCGCGAGCGCGAGCAGAAACCGCGCGTGCCTCAACCTCGGCGACGCGCTCAAGGGCGTGCGCGGCGCGTTCCTCGGCGTCTACAGCGCGCGCTTCGGCTGTGATGGCGTGAGCCTCGGCGGCGGAAGCGCGCACGTCAAGGACTTCCCGAGCAGTGTTGGATTGCGCAAATTTGCCCTCGACGCGTGTTCTGTCTTCCTCAGCTCGTTGCCTCGCGCCCTGAACATCCAAGTCAGCAGAGTGGGGGTTTGAGGAGGCGCACGACGGACCTCGGACTTCGCTAACGCAGTGCGCAAGGAAGCGACCTCGTTCTTCGTCTTTTGCAAGTCTGTGCGTTTGTCTTCGAGATCTTCGCCCAGATCCCGTAACTCGACGCATTGCGTTCGCAGATCCCCTTCCTTCTTGCGTAGCTCCGTCGCCTTCACTTCAAGATCGAATTTGAGCGCGCCGGCCTCCCGCTTGCATCCGTCCCGGTCCTCTTCAGCGACCTTAAGTGCGCTCTATAGCCTTGGTCAGGCGTGTGGATCAGATGCAGGGTAGGAACACGCACCTTGGTCGTTCGAAGTTCCAAGCGGAGCGCGTCGATCCTCCTCTGCGCGGTGTCATAACTATCCGATCTCGCCATGCAGGCGTCCCTCTCCTTCTTCAGTTCCTCACGCTCCTTCTCCAGTCTCTCGCACTGCGCGTCTGCTTCGTCCTTCTGTCCCTCCAGCTCCTCGACGCGTCTAGCGAGCTTCTGATTCCGACGCTTGTGGACCTCAATGTTGTGTTTCAGCGTGTCGATGTTGCGCGCGAGGGTCTCCAGGTTAGCCGCCGAGGGCGTGCCAGACGTGATAACTGATATTGTCGAAGACGACGACGCGTCCGACAAAGCCGCCGCAGGTAATTCTCCCCCGCGCGGGGCATGATCGGACGTGTCTTCATGGTGTACGCCGTCTGTCGAGGTCTGATTCGACATTGGGTAGTCGAGCGTTGGCGATGCGAACTGAATCGTATCAGGAAGATGGCACTTCTCGATGTCGGCGGGTTCGTCGGGTATCGTCATCGTTGTTAAGGCGGAGAACAGATCGCTGGAGCTGACAAGCTGAGATGCAGAGCGTACTTGTTTTCAAAAGAACGAAGAAATCCACTGGGGATGCCGATCCGCGTGGTTCGCTGAATGCGGCGATCGAGTTCGACGGAGAACGAGACGAACAATGAGCGCCGGAGGCAAGAGTGTATAAGCGCCTCGTTCCGGGGTGTTGCACGAATTTACGGAGGTCATGCCATGCCCAGGGCGAGGACAATTCAATAGCGCAGTGATTGACTTGCACGGAAGCACGAGAAGGACGTAAAGGCCGTTGACACGGCCGACGGACGAGAGGCTGGCCTAGGATCCCCGATGCTGATACCTATGAGCCCAACGAATTGAGATCCGAAGGCAGAAGGGAAAGAAACCGTGGAGAACGCACGTATCCCGACGGTCAGCATGGTGGTTCGAACCAAGAGCAAGCTTGGACTTGATTCGGCCCGGGCTCCGAATCACGCCTCGATCACGGTCGGTAAGTTCAACTTTGCCGACATCGTCCGCAACTACCAAGGCCAGCATGAGTTACAAGTTGAAAAGCTTTCGTGTAAGTCAGTACAATCCGCGCCGACACAGAGCAGCTGTTTGTGTAGCCGGTAAGCTGGTGGGAAGGAGTCCAAGATTAGACCGCGATCAGAAAGGCTAACTGGCTTCGGACGCATACTACCGTGATAAACTTTTGATCGCGAGACCTGCTCCCGCTCAACTCTGTTTCCCTCGTTTTGAGCGCATTTCTCGCCCGTAGGGCCTCGCAAAAAGGCAACCCGAGACGGGATTCGAACCCGCAACCTCTGCCTACCACCATTAGACAACAGCAAAGCCGCCAAGGCCGGAAAGCAACGTCATAGACCATTAGACAACTCGGGCGATGGAAGGGCCGCGAGAGCAGGCAGGCGAGGCTGCGAGGTGACGGAAGCAAAACGTGAACTTTGATCAAAGCATGGTCTCGACATACGGTATGTGGCGTCGTATGTGGCGCCGTATGTTTTCGAGCCCCGGTGGTTGCTCCTGGCACGCCACGGCATTGGACTCGATTCACGACTCGGATCGTGCAATTACGCTTGTCATGTCATGGCGACGTCTTCGATAGGCATACAACATTCCAACAACCTTTATTTCATGTTTCATGGTGCGGCGCAAAGGCGACCGAGGCATGTACTCTAAGCTCCCATAGCTGTCCCCTGATCATGTCCATGTGACTGACGAGCCCGTCGCACGAACCGGCGAGCGCGATGACTGCGGCCTCGGCACGAATGTACAGTATCTGGCGCGTGGGGATGGACGTCCCGCGCGCAAACGCATCGTAGTACGCGATGGCGGAGTTCATAGCCTTTGACCCGTGGTTCGTGTTGAGCAAGATGTCGTACTCCCAGCACGGGTCGATGAGTACGATGGGTCCGAACTGTGCTAGGTCAGAAAGGAAAGAGCGAGTGGCAGGCACACTGACCCTGGCGCAGAGGCGCAAGAGGCGGTTGCGGGCAGTGACGCGCGGCTGCTGCTTGTGAACGATCTGCTCGTAGATCTGAGTCGCGTGCGCCTTGTAAACGGCGTCGGCGTCGGGTGCATTAGCGAGCGCGTTGCGCCCTTCGGGCGTCATGGCCCACAGCTGTCGATAGAAGCGGGTCGGGAATTCGGGGTCGTGCAGCGAGACTGCGTACCAGCGCCGGGCAAACGTGATGTCAAAGAGCTTGAGCATGGTCTTGTATACGAGCGCGTGGAAGCCGACGTGTCGGCCAAAGTTGAGAATAGCCTGGGGGGCGTGAGAGATGGAGCGCATATATGCGGCCGCCGACTTACTTCATGTTGGCGGGCAAATGCGAGCGGGGTCGGTGGCGCGCTGAAGAACGCGCTCTGGTTCTCCAGCATCTCGTAAATTTCGGAAAAGGGGGCGTAGGAGATGGACCAGGTGGCGACGGTGATGTCTGCGGCTACGCCCCGGGTGGCGTTGGCGAGTGCTTCGAGGCGTCTGGTTGTCTGCCCGAGCGGGGATGGCGCTGAGAGCTCGATCAGCCTGTCGGCCGAGAGCGGCGGCTGGCCGAGGTTGGCGATCAGCATCGCGTCTATCTGCTCAACGGAAAGGTGAGCAGAGGAGACGGACGGGCGGCCGCGCCGGCGGGCAGGCGGTGGCGTTGGGGGCCGAGGCGTGCTCGGGGGAGTGAGCTCGTGCGGGGTGGGCTCGTGCGGGGTCGGTTCGTGGGGGGCGCGCGGGCGTGGGGTGGGCTCGCGCTGCTCGCTCGGGGTGTCCTCGTTCTCGAACGGCGGTGTGTAATGATCATCCTCGGGGGGCGAGGAGGGGCGGCGCCGTTGCGGGAACCGATGGCGGAGCTCCCCTGGCAGGTACTGCGCCGCCAATTAGCGTTAGCGCAGATGAGGGAAGGCGCGCGCCACCTGGGGGTACATTGTGACCGTGTGGTATAGGGACTGGTCCGTGGCGTGGATGCGGGCGATGCGATCCTGACTGACATTCTCGAATAGCGCGATGCAGCGGCGCTTGCGGGCGACGTTGTTGAGTGCGATGCGCAGCTCATTGAGCGCCTCCTCGTAGCCCTCGACGTATGTGTCCACCTGGTCGGCGCCCGGTACGGGATCCCAGCTGTCCTCGATCGTGACGTCGGAGTCGTCGGCTGACATGGCGGAAAGAAGCAACGTACGCACTTTGCTTCCACCCACGATGACAGAGCCTACGCCGTGCGACGCGTCCGCCGAGTACAAAGCCACATTTGACGCGAACCCGATGCTCGTCGTGCCGGAGGGTGAGCCGCGACTGCCGGAGGAGGCGGATGGGAGCGCGCGCCGCGGAAAGAGACGTCGAGGGGGTGAGCGTCCGTGCGCATGAGCTGCACTGTCGCTGACCAAGCGCAGACACTGTCCGCAAGCGGGCGCGGGCGGGTGCCAGTCGGCGCACAGACGCGGCAGAGGAATGACGTCACGCGTAGCGACGCGTCGTGCGCGGATCGTGCGTCGGCGAGGGCGGGCGGCGAGGGCGGCAGCGTCGAGGGGGGCGTCGGCGAGGATGGCATCGACGAAGGTGGTGTCGACGTGGGCGTAGCATGGGCGAGGCTGGTAGTGCGATGCACAAAGTCAACCGTATGCAATACACACGCCTACGCTACCCATCAGCTTGGAAAAGCCCGAGGCGGGCGCGATACTCTTCTCATTGACGTCGGCGAGTACGCGGCGCGGACGGAGGCGTGTCGCTTGGCTGTCAGGATTGATCGACGAAGAAGGCGCGTCGCGATCGGCGGGAGGCGGGAGGCGGGATCGGCACCGGGAGGGTCGTTGGTGATGGCGCGGGCGACGTCTTGCACAATGAGCGCATCAGGGCGCAATTAGATTGAGGAAGGACACCCGACAATGACTGGCGCGGGGATTGAGGTGATCGACGGAAAGAAGCGGCGGAGGCAATCGCCACGCGCTGAGATCGGCGGGCGGGCGGGCGGGCGGGCGGACGAGGCGGGACGTTCATGAGTACATGGCAATAGCAGGGACCGGGTGGGTGTACTTAACGATGACTGAGGATGATATTGAAAGCACGAGTGTGCATGATATGGGGCGCCGCTGCCGCCCACGCCAGCTAGCCACCATCAAAAGTGAGCGCCCCCGACGACGCGCCCCCGACGACAACGCGCACCGACGACGCGCACTCGCGCCGAGTGTATCTGCGCGCAAGATTTTTACTCGGTGAGAACGCCTCGACCCTTTCGCCTGCACGTAACCCCCCGGGCCTGATCCTCGCTGGCGCTCGGGGCCCTGGGCTACGAGCGGCTCAAGGGCCTCTCGCGTTGCGCACCAGAAAGCAACGTCATAACCATTAGACAACTCGGGCGTTGTAGTACCTTCTGCGCTGATGATACCAATTTCGCAAATTTTCAAACCAGTCCGCATTCCCTGGTACCGTTAATGTCAGGAGTGAGGTCTTGTTGGGGCGCTGGGTGATGTGAGCGATAGAAAGGCCGAGCTGGTAGAAGTATCAGATAGGGGGCGGAAACTGTACCAATCTCGCAATTTTTCAAACCAGTCCGCACTCCCTGGTACCGTGAATGTCAGGAGTGAGGTCTTGTGGGGGCGCTTGGTGCCGGAAGCGATGGAAAGGCCGAGCTGGTAGAAGTATCAGCTAGGGGGTTAGGGATAACCTTGAGACAACTCGATGGGTCGCGCAGTAACCATTAGACAACTTTTGGAGTTCATCTCGGGGACGACCGTGCCTCCTGGAATAGGTAGTGCCAATGCACTATTCTTTTTGAGCGAAGATGCAACTCACCTGAGGAGGCTGCTTGACCGAGGCTCGAGGATAAGATGGGTAAAGTCAAGTCAACGCGTATCCTGCCGCGCCGCAAGACCAACGCCAGCAAAGATGTCGCGCGCAAAGACGGCGGTAGACATTGGCCATAGTGAGGTGAGCTTCACATGCCAGAGAAGCAGAAATGCAGGTCATGGAAGTCGAAAGGGAAAATATCCGGCCGCGTTCGGCAGGCTCGGGGATTGAACTTCTGCTCACGTGTTCGTGGTCCGTCTAACCGCGCGAGCGACGACGCTCGTACTTTCTTGCTCTGTACCCTCATCGCAAGCCTCTCATGTCAGCTCCGATATCCGACATCTCGCTCTCCTATCTGATCAGGCGCTACCGCTTGCTTGATCCCTCGTCGGGCGAGGCTGCGACTGTAGCCGCAGAGATCGAGAAGACACTGCGCTCTCCGCGCCTCTTCGACCATCTGCGCGCCGTATCGCCTACTCTTCCGAATGGGAGTAGGCTGAATTTTGACTCCCGCTCCGTGACCTTGGTTTTGCGAAACATTCACACCCTCGTGGACGCTCTGAGGTTGCCTACCGACTTCTCCGAGGCCGTTGCGTGCAGCGTGCGTCGTATATGGCATCATCTGATTCCATGGCTCGACTACCTTCACCCTATGCATCATGTCGGGACAGAGCGACTCAAGGACATCCCAGTCGATACTATATGCGAAATCTTCCGCCGCCTTTTTCGCATGAAACCCATCTTGCTCGACCTCTTCGTACAAACACCGCTGGTATATGGCTTGCTATTTGTCCTGTGGCTGCGCGTTGGGGACTACACCTCCTCTCCCGGTGCGCGAAAGTCCGTATTTTCATGTGCCGACCTTCTCGACGAAGCAGTGCTCAAGCACGCAGCATGGCAGTCCGGTGTCTACCCCGCTGTCGTCGACTACACGCTCATGGACCAGTCCGCCCTCGAAGGCGCTCGCTGGGCGACCAGAGACCACACTCGAAAGATCTATACTCGCCTTATATCCCACTGCCGTATGATCCTCGAAGAAATCCCTCAGGGCGCCACACCAACCGCCAGAATGGATCTCTTAGGGTCTCTCAGAAATAAGCTTAATTCGATTCAACTATTCACCGAGCCCCTCCCACCCGTGCGCACTATGCCACGCGAAGTCATGGTCACACTCGTCGATCTCCTGCGCGCGATGCGGTCGCTAGCCGCCGAGGCGGCAGGGTCGCCCGCGTCGGAAAATGCGATGGCGGACGAGATCCGTAGCGTGGCGGATGGCATCTGTTTCACGTTCGCCGCGATCTGGAAGAACTCGGAGGATCGAAGGGCGCTGGTGTGGTCGTTGCGGGCTGGAGTCCTTCCGCTCATCATCGCGCTGCATCGGGAGCAGAAGACGCTGCGAGTTACGGAGGTTCTCCGAGTGATTGCGATGGAGACGGTGTATGCCGAAGTCGCGCGCGAGCAGCCAGAAATTGCATCCGAAGAACTGCTCGAGAGCGCGGCTACAGCCGTAGTGCGCGAGCGCCTTGAGCTGGCGCGTGTGAGCTATCAGAAAGCCTGCTCATACAGTAGAGTGAGTTGTTCCGCGCATCGCTGATCTCACCTAGTATTAACACGATATCGTCAGTGTCGAATGACGACAGGAAGCACGCACGAGAGCATTCGCCGCTGTCCTTGCCTGTCCGTCTACTACTGCTCAACAGATTGCCAAAGGCTCGATTGGCCAACGCACCGTGCCGATCACAAGTCGGATACGTACGGAGTCCCTTGGATGTGGCGCGGTAAGTTCTAGTCCTCTACTCATCGCATCTCGCCAGAGCCCTATCCAGTCCTCCGACTCATACGCACTTCAGGTCCAATGTCCCCCACGAGCGCGCATTTCCTGCGCCTCTGCGGAAATGAGTACATGCGCACGCACCTCGGCGCCGTCCTCGACAGCATCACCGAACTTTCGCGCACCTCGTCCTCCCCAGCCTGGACGATACATATAATCATACAGTTCAGCGTGATCGTACCGTCGCACACGGTGCATGCCACCCCCGCGGACGCGAACGCGCAAGCATCCAAAGTCTGGCGGCAGGTGCAGGGGGCAGGCGACCCGGAGGTGCTGGTTACGGCGCGGGTGGGATTGTCGGATCGGGCGAAATCGGCTGTGTTGGTGGATAGAGCGACGCTGAAGCACTTACAATTGAAGGATGGGCGAATTTTTCAGGCGTGTAATGTTCAGTAGGGTGTAAGCGAAGCAAAGGGGCGAGCAGAAATTAAGTGTGATGCAGTGCGAGGCGCAAGATATATGTACGCTGCAGGTGCCCGTATGGCGCTTCAGGCGGAAGACCATGCGTCGTAAGCTACGATGGTACCTCGTCAATTGGCGGAGTGCGATCGCAAGACGACAAACGCACCTCGCGAAGGGAGTTATCTTCGCTCAGTCGCACCTCCGGCCAACGCGACGAACTCCACCAGAGTACTAGCCTCGACTTCAGCTTCAGGCTCGACTCCCAGCGCGTTGAAGACTTCAGAAGCGCTGAGACCCGGACCTGGACGCGGTAAACCTATCGCCGTGGACAATCTGCGTCATGCGAAAGCCAGTAACGGCGTGCCTGAAGTCGAACCTTCACGTGATCCACACGATGTCGATGACGCACCGAGGAAATTCGACTGGTGCTTCGAGCTGCAGCTGGCCGGCACCGCGTTTCTCACCGAGGAGTCCGTCCTTCGGCCATGGTGCGTGGCGTCGGGCTTCCTGCAATATCTGTTCTGACCTGAACCTATCTTTGGATAGTCTAGTGCTTGATGCTTGTCTCAATGGCCATTACTCGCGATCTGGGCGCACGGAACTACCTGGTAACGTCGGAGGAGACGAGGAGGATGCTGATCATATTCCGTATAGTCTTTTTCCGTAGATCGACTCCGCATGGGCCGTCGCACGGCATGTATGAAGGGGATATGCGCTTCGGTAAGCGCTCTTTCCTTCCAGGCCAATGTCGTACTTATGCACCATGTATCCTTCTTCTCATAGACACGTAGTTCGTGCCGCATTATATTCTCCTCTATCTGAGGAATCCCTCCGGATGCCACAGTACAATGAAGTCCCTGTTCATCGTGCAAGAGAACGCGTCTTCCAGAGACCGCATCCCGAGCACGCCGTCGACCTCGGGGGCTAATCCATCTGACTGATTCTGACAGAAGACGTCAACTTGCACGCACGCTTGCACGAGTACACCCTGAAAGCCTTGACAGGTAGCGGATTGCGCAGCCAATTCAGACGCGCGGGGGTGATGCGACTTTTGACGTCTCGGGAGGTGGCGGACCGGACAGCTTTCGACCCACAGCAAGCTTCCTCCTCGCGAGGCTCCTGTGGAGCGCGCGAGGGGGACTGCACATGCCACAAGCGGCGTCGGCTCGACCGCTGCTGCGCAAAGGAACGGCCGCGCCTGTGCAATGACCTATACTGCTCGATGACGCGCCTAGTACACAAGAGTCCTCGACATCAGTGAGATGCAACGTGTCGCACGCCGTCGAGCTCGCCACTTTCCTCGCGAGTGGATCGGCTTCAGGTCCTGGGAAGATCAACATGCTTGTGTACGACGACACCCGGAGTATCAGCGTCCTGCTGCGGTTGCCGAGGACGGTAGGCAAGGCGTCGGAGGGACTGCTGCGCACGGCGGGCATCCAAGAGCGACGTCTCGACTGCGGACGAATGAATGGGACGGCCAAGCAAGGGACAGACATGCCGACGCATCCGCCGTATCCGCAATTGTATAGAGGCCGATCGGACCTCGATCGAGGTCTTGATTACAGGTGTGATCGAAGGACGGATGCAAAAGCCGCCAAGCTACCCCTTGCAAAATTAAACAAACAG
>JAMQCK010000875.1:393-14555 GCA_024196135.1 Pleurotus ostreatus/Saccharomyces cerevisiae fusant | reverse complement strand
TCACACCCGCGTTTTCGCTGTGGCCACCGAACCGGCCGTATAGCAGACAGCCGCGCTATGCGCAGCTGTCTGCGCCATCAAAGCTCGACTCATCCCCCTTTCCCCTCCCCCCCTGTCTTCCCATAGCGCTCCACCTGGGACCGGGCCCTCAACCCCGATCCCGATCGCGACCCCCACCCCCCTCCTTCCACGTCCCGCGCAATCGCCCAACAGGCATCGTGCTTGACGCTCTTCTACCCCTCCCCCTCCCCCTTCACACAGCGCACGTTGCCAACCCGCTCATGCGAGGCACACGACACGTGCCGCGCCGGCGAAAATTTTCGCTGGTGCATTTGGGGATTTTCTCATCGTTCTGCGCGTCCTAGCGCATTTCAATAGACATTATATGTAGATTTCATAGTATGTACATTTGCTACCATTTTATACCATGGACGAACACGCCCTGCAGCAGCGGCGGCGACGCGCGTGCGACGCGAGGACATGCTGACTAAGCGAACCCAACGCGCGCGCAAGCGGCGCATCAACCGCGGCGGTGGCGGGGCGAGCGCGAGGCGCGGGCGTGCGGCGCGATCACCCGCCCGGCAAGCCCGGGGGGTCGCCTGCCGCATAAGGCGGTCACCGGCGACGTGCCGGGCAGCCCCCCGGAGGCCGTGGCAGTGCAGGCAGGACATACCCGCAGATTTTCAAAAGATCTGCGGACATATGTCGGGTACTTTTTAAAAAGCTTTACTTCCTCAGCTGGAGGATGGAGGTGTTCAGGATGGCGGCGTTCTCGCGGGCGACGAGGCCGAGGTTGGCGACTATGCGGAGGTCAGCTCAGCAAGTGCGGACAAGGAATTGAACACGTACCATGCTTGAAGAGGACGACGTCGGCCTCTGGGTAGTACTTGGCAATCCACTCGCCGACCCGCTCCTCCTGCTTCTCCTCCAAGTCCAAGGGCAAGAAGATGCCGTTCACGACGATGGCCTTGATGCCCAGCTCCTTGATCTTCTCGCACTCCGCCTTGATCTGCTCCTCGACGATCTCGCGGATGATCTGGCCGTCGATTTCGAGGCCGCCGTCAACGAAGCCGCAGTACGAGCAGAAGATGTCGCGCAGGTCAGCGGGCCAGTCAATGCCGGGGTAGACATCGCGGCTGAAGGGACCACACAGACGGATGATGGCGACAGGTGCGAGACGATTGCGATCCTTCTCGACCACAGCGTAGATGAAGTGCTACAGGTCGCGTCAGACTCGGACTCGTACGCGATCTCGAGAAGTACGCACTGTTGTCCCAATGGTCACACTCGCGATGCGTGAGGGGTCGACCTTCGCCTCCGTCAGCAAGTGCGTTATGCACTCCTCGATTCCGATGCTCGGGTTTGTGGTAGTAGGCGCCTTGTGCCACGCGAGAATACCCCGGTTGGCCTCCGATGTGCTGAACGGATCGAGCAGGACACCGTCCGTGTTCGTTCCACCGACGTCAACGCCTACGCGCAGGGTCGCTTCGAGCTTGGCAGGCAGGGGTGCCGTGAAGGGGCTAGGGGTGCCCCACCCCTCCCGCATCCTTTGCCGAGGGTGCGCGCGCATGCCTCCGGCGGTTTGGAGTCCGAAAAAATGACCTACACAAAGAGGTCAGCATGAAATCAATGATTCTGACGAGACGACTCACCAAATCAGGTGTCAACGGCAACGCAGCACCTCCCTCTGGCCCCGCGCGATGGTGGGGGTATCCCACCCCTTCCGCATCATTCACCTGAAGAAGATGTGCTGGCCCCCGGCGGTTTGACATCGACAAAATTGGTCTAAACAAACGGTTAGCATGGCGTTGATGTGTGGTTGAGGGAGGCGATTCAGCGATTCATTCGGAGGGAAGCAAGGGACACCCTACCCCTGCCGCGTCCTTTGCCGAGGGAGCCCGCGCATGCCTCCAACGGTTTGGGCTCACCAAAAATTCCTTGAACGAAGGGGTCAGCATTCAATTAACGATTTGAGGAAGCACGACTCACCGAAATCTAAGCCCTTCCCTGACAAATGGGCGCGCAGCACCTGCCTCTCATCCCGCGCGCGCCTCCGGCGGCTGGACGTCTGCAAAAATGCCTGGAAAACAAGGTCAGCATCACATAATTGTAGGACAGACTTCGTGTATAGCAGCAAAAACTCACCTCCTCACGCCCAAATCCTGGCGTGAACTGCCGCGCAGCCCACGCGTCCACCTCATTCCCCCTCCTCTTCGTCAAGTAGATGATTGAGTTAGCAAGTTTCCAAGCGCGGGGCGTATCTACGCACCCGCTTGCCTCCTCCTCGCGCGCCCGAGGGGTGGGTTGCAATCCCGATATTGAGTATAATCTTGCGGGGCGCTATCGCTGCGGGAGCGTGCGCTTCTCGGCCTGTGCAACGTGTTTGGTGAAGGGAGAGGTGGGGGAGGGTGAGGGGCGGTGGGAGAGGCAACAAACGCGGTGTGATGGTAGTCGGAGGTCAAGAGACGCACTGATCGCAGCCCAATTCCCGCCTCCGCGACCTCTAAATCCCCGCCGAGCGGCCCGCGTGGCGCGTCGCAAGTACATGTAGCATATCAGCTGTCTGAATCGCGTTCGCTAACTAACTCCCAGGTGCGGACTCACCATGTAGCATCGAGGCTCGATTCCCATCCGCTTTAGCGCCCCCCACGACGTCAGCTTGAGCAACCTCAAGAACGCGCTGGCGAGCGCGTCCGGGTCTCCATTGCGAGGAGGCGGACAATAACAGCGCGAGAGCACCACGCGCGCTGCCGCCTTTCCGCTTCCGCTCCCTTCGTCCACTCCCTCCTCGTGCCCCCTCCTATCGCGTAGTGCTCTGCTTTCGCGGGGTTTCCCGGCATGCCCACTTCCATGCCTTGCTGAGCCGTAGAGGGGGAGCATGCCTTTCCTTGCTGCGGGCCGGCTGTGGCTGTGGCCGAGCGCAACCAAGCGGGACGCGCAGGGTGCGAGAGAAACCCTGATAATACCTGCGCATCGCTGGCGATCGCGCGATTGGGATCGGGCGAGGGAGTGGGTGGAGGAGGAGAGACACCTTGCGCAACGCGTGTAGGGGGTACTAGGCGGCGCAGAAGCTGCCGGCAAGTTGGCCCGAAGCATTGCGCGTCTGAGGCGAGCTCATCGCGCCCTCAGACGTGATCTGAGGGTGAAAAAATGGAGAGGGGCCTCGATCGACCGCCTCTTGTGCCCGTCGCGTAGTGCGCCCACCTCCGTTCGTCTTGTATATGATTTAATCAGTACATATCTGAGCGCGGGGCGCATGCACGCACCCATTTTCCTCCTCCTCGCGCGCCGGGAGACGTTCGTGATATCTAGCGGTTGGTGTCGTTTTCTGTTACGCAATCGTCGCGGGGGCGGGCTTCTCTCGTCCTGAGCAATGTTATTGGCAAATGATGAAATGGAGGAACGGGAGAGGAGGCAGGAAGAGCAACGGCGGCGGTGTGGTGGTGGTTGGAGGTCAAGCAACGCGCTCAGTCCGCGCGTCGGATGACCGGCCCACGTTGGTCCGGGCCCTCATGTCGTGTAGCTCCTGCTTTGTGTTGCCCATCTCCCCTTTGGTGGTGCATTTCTGCTATTAATGTGAATATATTTCTGACCGAAAGGAGAGTTCAGGTTGTTCAGGATGAAAGCAAAGATCATCGGCCATAGCCTCTTTGGCTGGGGGCACGAGCGAGATGCATGGCCCCGTCAAGTTCGCCCACGTCCTCGCACTCTCGCACGTGCCTGAACGCGACGGCGAGCGCGTTCTTGTCGACTACGGCTGAGGACTCTGGCAGCGCGAAGAGTGATGCGGGGTCGAGCATCATGCCTCCTGAAGCCGCGACGCCTGCCAGCGAGGCGAAGGAGGATGAGGAGACTGCGTGGAGGAGCGCGATGGTGCGTGCCTCCTTCCCCTTCCTCCTCGCAACTGCCCTCCCACATCACCCCCAACCGCTAATCTCTTACCTACTCTTTTCTTCCTGGTCCCCGCTACCTCCTGGCTCCCTCACCCCCTTCACCTCCTCCCCTCCCCATCGCTCCTCACCATTTCGAGCTCGTATCTGTAGGTAGATATAGTAGATAGCACTTGTAAATTAGATAGATTGCAATAAATGTGTTTGCCGCTGTACGAGATGAGTGACTTTGTCTTGAGGGAGGCGAGTATTTGGGTCCTCGGCGCTTCCGTTCGTCCTGACCTGAATCATCCGGTCCAATCCCTTGCTCATCGCTCAACGCGACCGCCGCGCGGGCGGTGCGTGTTCTAGGTGAGATTTCGTGATTTCACTTCGAACCGCCTTTTGGCCAAGTCCGGCGCTTGCAGGCGCAATTTCCCATCGCGCGAAAGTACAAAGCGGAGGTACGCATCCCAATCTGAATGTTAAGCACACCATATGATAACATACCTCCAGCTCGAGTCCCAAACTCATGAGGAGAACGAGTCACCTTGAGGTGAGTTGTCTTTGAGTTCAAGTTGCTGCTGATGTCCTTTGAAAGCTCGAAGGCGGTCTAGCGCACGCACTACGACTTCCCTCTTGCCCTTGATCGCTTGCGAAGGCCGAGGGGCGCAGAGGGTGGCGCATTCTCAGACTTTTCTCATTTGTTTCGTGGATAGTTCGCGCTTTTCCCGCTCCAATCCGCACGGATCTCTTATTCGCCCTCAATTCAGGCCTCTGTGTAGTTCTTCTGTCCCTACCCGACTACCCCGCGAACCACTGCGGTGCTCTCGCGCGTTATACAAGGTGAGTAAGCTCGGTTTAACCAGGGGTGGGGGGATCGCTCACTCCCTTCTCCCCAGCTTCTCGAGCATGCGAAGGTTCCGCTTTCGCGTCCTTCTGGTGGATCTCATGTCAGGAAAGACGAGCACGCGACGCTCGACGGGAGGAAACGATTTCCAAGCGCTCGGGAACTTTGTTTACTCATGAGAGCGCCATCCTACGCTCCTGAGCTGATTCTGCTAGCCACAAGGTAATTCAGTGCGCTTTCTTGTTTTCCGACGTCTACTAAGATCCCATCAGCACTCGCGCTCTGCCGACGGCTCGCGCGCTCCAACGAGCGCGTCGAGACAAGCTCAACTCACTTTGAGCTGGATTTTTACAGAAAATCGACTCCCAAACGCATTTCTGAGCGAAGGAACCTGATATTTCACGGTAAGCACCGCAATTTGAATGTTAAGCACGTCCTGCAATGACACGGCTCGATTCCAGGTGCTTGGCCTCTAAGCTCGGCATGAGCTGCCTGAGCTGTAGGATGAGTTTTCAGGGCCCCCATTGTAGATAAGCTTATAGGGACGTGTGGTAGATAGTTTTGTGAATCTATGGGCTTTTCCCGGCGTCGTGACTGAGCGCTCAAGACGCGGAAGCGCAAAGGCACATCGAAAATGCGCTGTGAGTTGACGTGCTCGTGCTCATCCTACTCATCTCCAGTGAGCCCCTCTCCCTCCCACAAAGGACTGTACGAGCAGAACCGATGTATGGCGAGTCTCTCCACGTCATGTAAGGGCCTGTCCGCCGCGTCATCGGCAGGGGATTTGAGGTGCGAGTTTAATTTTCTGATTTCCCGAGTTCGTGCCATCCCCCCTCCTCCCCCTCGTACGTCTCCCCCTCGCACGTCGGGCAGTCCAGTGGTAGCGCAAACAGCATTCTATTGCAAAACCTGGCTGATACAACACGCTACGCGACGCTTCCTAGCTCGACACGGCCGCAATCGCCCCGCGCGTGGGGGTAGGGGTACCGCACCCCTTCAGCATCCTTTGCCAAGGGAGCCCGCGTGTGCCTCCGGCGGTTCGGGGGGTCAGCAAAGTCTACACAAACAGATGGTCAGCATGGAGTTAACGTGTTGTTGAGGAAGGCGGCTCACGGACCAAAAGGGGTACCCTACCCCTGCTGCACTCTTTGCCGAGTGACCCCACACGTGCCTCCGCCGGCTCGGGGTCTGCAAGGATAACTAGGGAAACAAGGTCAGCATCACTTTATGCAGGTTGTTGGGGTAGTGTTCGGGGACAGCAGCTATAACTCACCGAATTCCGCCCACAGCCACCCGAGTACTGCCCCAGAGCCTGCGCGAAAAGGGGTGTGAGGGTGAAGGGGCCCTTCACCTTCGTTTTTCTCACTCGAGGGGTGTGCGCGCGTGCGCCTCCAGCGGCTCGGGGTTGGAGAAATACACCTGAAAATAGCGTCAGTACGTCGATTTCGCGTGATAGCGGCATGGAATCGATTGAAGAGGCGGCGGAGTCACAACTTACCTTGTTTTCCGCCGTCAGAGGTGCAAAGAATACGGCTGAGAACGAAGTCAGCATGATCTCAAAGTCATGAAAACGGCAAAAAAGCACCTTAGCTCACCTTCATTCGGTGACCCCCATAAGAAAACCCCATCGCCCGGCGTTTCCAAGGGTCGAGTACCTCATCCACTTCGGTTCACGCGTCGAGGGGGCCCACGCGTGCATCTGGCGGTCCGGGAATCGAAGGAAACGTCTGGGTATGGCTTAGCACGATCAATAGCGAGGATGGCGACGAGCTCACCGATGATATCCGGCCCCAGCCTCGTTCTGTGTCGTCGACGGCAGCTGCAATCTCTCGCGTTACGTCCTCGCCGCCGCGTCGAGCTTGAGCATCGCGTGTAGGGTGCATGCATGGCACGATGGCAATGACGATAGGCGGCGGCGAGCGCAAAGTCGTCTGGCAGCGAGGGTGGGGAATATGGTGGAGGGAGGGAAGGAACGCAAGCCATGACCATTCCTATGCGTGTGCACCCACGAGCGCCGACCGATCGTTGTGATCGGGCTTCGGCGATAAGTACAAAATGAGACGGCGACGATGAATCGAAATGACTCATCGGGCCGGTATCCGAAGGTAAAGATGGAAGTATGCAGACCGCAAAAAGAAACGAAGCCTTCCGAAATTTTGAGGAGATAAAGATTCAAGGATCCGACGCCGGAAGACTGAAAATGGGAACAAGAAAAAATCTAGACAAAGAGTTACACACGATTTAAGAGCGTGTCGAGTTTTGGGGCTGTGCAGTTGCTTAGACCAACTCGCCACGTGAAGAAGAAGGCGATATGCAGCAAGCACTTGAGGGAAACAGCACACGGTTTTCGCTCAGACGATAGTGCGCAGGTGAAGGAAGGTCCACGATTTTTCCCGAAGTACAAATCGAACATTAAGCAGGTGAAAAAGCGGCAACATCCCAATGGGGTAAGAGCTCTGATACCATCAAGTGGACACTTTCACCATACTAAAACGAAACCTGACAAGCAGGTCTCGTAACTACCCCTACCGAACTATCCAGCTCCTTCTTGGTCTCTCTCTATCCTTCTGGGTAACAAGGGAATAGCGCAGAAGGTGGTCGAACATTCCGGCGCCTTCTCGTCACGCGTAGAAGGCCCGATCACGTGAGTTCAGGTGACCGTCGGTCCCGCCTCGGCACTGTCCGCCGCGGCAGGCCCCGGATTATGTGGCGTCGTGCCGATGGTTTTGTGCGAAATGTCTTATCCGTCCGTCCTAACCAAATCTCCCTCTGACATACGCGGGGAACGTGAAAATATCAGCGCCCTCGCTGAGGGTCGGACGAAGAAGGCCATTTCGCGCTCGAGGCATGACGCCACCATTTTCCTTTTCTCTTCTAGCAGGCCCCAGTGAGGTATCCAAGAAAAATGTTCGTCTTCTAAGCTAGCGTCGGTACAGAGAGGCGTAAGGCGGAATGTACGTATATAGCAGGTAGTGGTGGCGGAAGTTACGAATACACGAAAAATAGTCCTTCAAGAGAAAAGGCCCTCTTATTGCGGCCCCGGCAGCGCGAACATTCCAAGGGTGCGTACGATATGCAACCCGACCTCGCTAGGAGCGGGGTGTTGCAGAGGCGGCACCGTCCTTCCGGACACGGACTTGGTGATCTCCCAAATCGCCCGCGCTCTAGCCTCCTCGTGCATCCCGCGCACCTGGTCCTCGTCGAGAGCGTACCGGTCGGCTGTCCGCGCCACGTCTGCCAGCTCGTCCCGAAAACGGCGCCACACGCGAGCGCGGGTCGGGAGCTCCATAATTATGTCGAAGGGGACGATGACAGGAGTAGCGAAGCCGTCGTAGGAGGCGATTATGATTGCGCGATTAGACTCCGGTTCAAATCGAATGGCCTCCACCGGCCATAGCTGCTCAAGCTCGCCCTCGCGGAGAAGGCTGACCACCGAAATAGGGATTCCCGCTCGGAGGGGGATGAGCGGGGGAATCTCGCCTTCAGCAGTCTTCAGAATGAAGAGCCGGGCGGGTTCTACAAAGCTGTCATATTTCATGATGGACTCGGTAGGAATAAGACGGCTGACTGGGTACGAGTCCTGCTCTAGGGTGGGGGTTGGGACGCGCGAAGGGTTGGAACTGGGTGGTGTGGGCCCGCACCCCGCGTCGTCATAGTGTGCCCCTGGAGGCGGAGGGATGAACGCCGGGCTGCGCGACACTGTCGGGCGCGGGGTGGCGAGTCGGAGGTGCTCGTTGATGGGTAGACGATGCTCGTGCAAGGGTTCTTCGCGCACTATGGCCTGAGCAGGGCGCGAGGGAAGCGCCTGCCGCGTGGGCTCACGAACGAGCGGCGCCCGCGTGAAGAGATCGGAGTACTGTCCCAAGTCGGAGGTGCGAAACTGGAGTGTAGAAGGGGGAGGAATTCCCGCCAGATTGGCGCGCTCCACGTCCGCGACCTCAGGGTCAGCTATAGCAGCCTCTGCGGTAGGGTGAGTGGCGAGGAGGAGCTGCGGAATCCCAGAACACGCACTGATATCTGCCGTTACGCCGCCGGTACGACGAGCAAACCCGACCTCTTGGAACTTCCGCATGACGGCGCGCCCCAAGGACTGGACACGGCGGGGGAGGGCCTTCAACCATGCGGGGAGCAGAGGCGCGCACCCGTGATCGAACGGGGTTTCGCCGGACGGGCCAAAGGGCATGAGATCGGCCATCACCGAGGAAGGGCTTTTTAGTGAACTTCAGCTGCTCGGGCGGTCGGGCTCTGCTTATATACCCTCAGGCAGGGCACCCCTCAGTCAGACCCCTCTTCCGTATCATTCTCCGCCGCTGAACCTTCGTCCTCAGAACTGGACCCTGACAGGTACCCGTTTCGATTGGCTCGAAATATTCCATGCTGTCTTCTCACGTATGGCAGCAGTCGCCTGGGGGCCACGCTTCCACTCAATATCGTCCCGTCTGGTTCCTGTAGGACATAGGCTCCTCCTCGGTTCTTTCGGACAATCATGAACGGTCCCGTGTATCGCGCTGCCATTTTTACGTCTGCCCCCACTCGTCGCTCGTTAGACGAATTCCTTAATAGTACCATTTCCCCTTCTCGGTAGTCCTCCTTCTTCAGCCGGCGTATGAATCGACGCTCAAACTGTTCTTTGGAGCGGAAGCGCGCCTTGCGCAGGGCTGCCGCCGCTCGTGCGAGGTCCTCGGGGCGGCGTTCAAGCTGGCGCATTCGTGCCGCGAGCAAATCGGAGGTGGTCATCCCCGGCCGGAAATCTTGCACCAAGAACGTTGCCTCCGCTAGGTCCAGGGAAAGTACAGGGTCACACCCATGCAGTAGTTGATAGGGAGAGAACCCTGTTACGCGACTGACGGTAATTCGGTCGGCAAACAGCGCGAGTGGCAGGCTTTGCGGCCACTTCTCACCTTGGCCCCGGCAGTACTTAGCCATAGCTTCTCTTAGAGTGAAATGACCTCGCTCCACAACTCCGTTGGCGTGGTGGTTGTATGGTGAGATGCGGCGTACCGGCAGATTCATTCGGGCGGTTAGCCTATCGAAGGCCCCTTGGAATTCTTTGCCGTTATCCGAAACTACTTTCTGGGGAATCCCGTATCTACATATGATCCGCGTCCATAGGAAGTGCGCCACTGCTCGCGAGGTAAGCTTCCGCAGGGCCTGCGCCTCGCAAAAACCTGACAGGTCGTCTCGCGCCGCAATAATATAACGAAATCCCTTCTTGGTCTCGGGCATGTGCATTGCATCCAGATAGATCTTGCTGAATAAGGTGACTGGGGTGGATATGGTAAGTGGATGTTCTAGACGTTTCAGGCTGCGCACCTGACATTCATGGCAGGACCGCACATGATGCTTGACGTCTGCGTACAGGTGGGGCCAATACACTCGCCGCCGCAGTAATTCGAAGGTGGCTTGAACCCCCTTATGCCCTAGCTCGTCGTGTGCGCGGGTAATGGCGATATCTCGCTCACTCGGGTCGAGCACCACGCGCTGAGGAGGGTCGGATTTCCGCTTCCGGTACATAATAGAGTCTTTCTTGAAAAACTCCATCGCCTTACTGAGAAAGCGATGCTTCTTTTGAGTGCTGTTGAAATGCGGGGCTTGCAAGGTATCCAAAAACTCACTATACTGGTGTAAGCTCGCATCCTCCACGCGTTTCCCTGCCAAGCAGAGCGGACCTTCTGTCCCCGTTTGGGCATATTGCAACTGCGAGTGCGGTTGAGCGGCGCAATACAACGCCTCTGGGTTCGAGGGGGCTACCCTGATGGTAAGTGCGACATCGTCAAGCCATGAATCGTCGTCGCTTACGGCTGTTTCTCCCACCCTGAGAGGTCGGCGAGACAAGGCGTCGGGGGCGTGAAAGCGGGTAGCGGGGACATGCACGAGCTTGAAGTCAAACAACAGGATGCCTTGGATCCAACGATTAATCGTCGCGTTTGGCTGTAAGTCCGGGTCGTTCAGCATTCCCTTTATATACTGAGCATCCACCTTTACCGTCAGGTTTTTGACTCCGATTAGGTAGACCCGCCAATGCCGAAGCGCGCGATAGAGTCCGAAGAGTTCTAGCTTCGGTTGTGAGTAACGCGATTCCCGCTCGCTCATAGGGATTGACCCGTACCTTGCAGGATGTTCCCTTCCTTCCTCATCGATTTGCGATAAGATCATCCCTACAGCTTCTTTGCTCGAGTCGACCGACAAGATTACGGGCTGATCTGAGCGATAATCCACGGGTCGCAACGCAGGAGGGCTAGCGACCAGCGTCTTGATGCGCTCGAAGGCCTCATGCCGCCGTCGATCCCATACAAATTCGTCTCCGCGGCGGTATAGTTCGGTTAGAGGGCGGATGAGCGATGAGTAGTTGGGTATCCATACCCGAACCGCGCCACAAAGCCCTAAAAACTGCCGCACTTCTTTCGGCGTCCTGAGCGGTGGCCAGCTCTGAATTTTGTTCACCTTCTCCTGATCAGGCAGCCTGCCTTCGCGACAGCACGTCTGTCCTACGATCAAGACCCGGGGTCTGCAGATCTGAGCTTTGTTAGGAGCGAAGGTTGCCCCGGCGCTCTTGATCCGATGCATGATCCGATGCACATCAGTCGCGTGTTCCCAAATGAATCGTCGTATTCCGGGGTTATCATCCAATACCTCCGGATTCCCATCCGCGTCCAGATATTGGGTGGCGGGGCCTTTTATCGCTAGGTCGTCGATGAAGATGTTCGCCTTGTCAGGAATCTCGGGTTCTATGATGTGTACCATGCTATTCTGGAATTCGGCCGGCGAGTTAGTGTAGCCCATGGGCATGGACGTGAGCTGTAGTAAGCCCAGGGGCGACTGAAAGGCAGTGAGATGGCGGCAGCTAGGGTCTGTTTTTCGCGCATCGAATCCCCAAAACAGGTCGAACACCGAGTAACACTCTGCTCCCGCAAATTTCTCCACAAAGTCGTCAATGATGGGAAGCGTGCTGGCATCACGGATCGACACCGCGTTGAGGGGCTGAAGGTCGTGAACTAATCGAAGCTTCCCGTTCTTTTTGAGCACACAGAACCAGCGGGAGCGGTAGGAGGACTGACTTGGTTCGTAGACTCCAGCTTTGATCTTTTCTTTGAGCAGCTCGATGACTTTGTCGTGGATTCCAGGAGGGATAGGGATGTTTTTGTATTCCCATGCCTTGTGTGGTATCGTAGGAAACTTATAAGGAGTGAAATAGGACTCCTTTAGGGTTCCCCTCTGACTTTCTTCGAACGCCAGTGCCATCTCATTAAGCTGTAGGATCTGCTCGAAAAGGCGCTCTTCTTCTGGCCATAAATAACCCTCCGCGTTCACGTTCATGGCTAGCAGACGCTCCCTCGTCAGCCGCCCTTTGGGTTCAAAGGCGGGCGGGTGACGCGGAAGAGTCCCCAGGTCCGCAAACAACTCGTCGTCGGTCGGACGTGTGCGCTGAACTTGGTGGGATAAAGGTATCGCTCCTCCCACCGGCCGCACCTTTTTATCCACGCGTTTATAGGCCGTCAAGACTTCTCTCCTTCCTCGGACCAGCGGCGTCCGGGGAAATTCCTCCGTACACAAGATCAGCTCATCGTCCTCCTCCAATAGTAACTGAGCGATCAGATTGGGCGTGAGGTCCTTCACCGGCCGCCCATACTCCTCCCGCAGGCGCTTTGTTACATGAGCTCGAGCGTAGTTGGTCTTCACTGTGTAGAAAAAGACTCGTCGACTATTGGGTAACCCCTTGTCCCCGTCGCGAGGCTTCGTCGTGTCTTCGCACTCAACTGGCTTGAGCGGGCGTGAAGTGCTCGTCGTCATTTGTGCCGCATAACAATGATCATATTGCGCGTAAGTACAAGTATTAGAGCTTCTTCGCGAAGATTCCTCTCTACATCCTCGCGAATTGTATCGAGTCCGAAGCGCTAGGCCAGCTAGTACCACTGCCATAGGTAGAAGGATCATAAATAGCCGAGTACCATGAGTAGAGGGGCCATCAGAGTTCGAGATTAATTCGGGCTGGGTCGCCGCCCGAACCGCTCCCAAGCCTCTAAATGGAGAAAGGAATGCAATCCAGAAGGGGGCGCCGAAGCACCAGCGCGTTCGCCGCGAACTGAAAGGGCCCGCGGGGAACGTGAAAAAAAGAGAAAGGAAACTCCCCGAGAGAGATAAGGGGGAAAAGGAGACCGAAAGGAAGCATAAGAAACCACAGAAAACGAAACGCACATTTAGTCCAAAGAAATTCACGAGTGCCCTCCTCGGAGATAAGGGCAGCTCTAGCCGGCGGAGGACCAGAGGCAATTCCCGTCCTCTCCCATCTGTCGAAAGCATGAGCTTCGGGCTCCGGAAAGCGACACGGGAGAGTCTTACTTGCCGGGCTACTGCCTGCGCTCTCCCGAAACCTACTCCAACGGCGCCATGTCCGCGTCCTCGCCGAGTCTGAGGGAGTTGAGTTCGAGTCTCGGCGCGTGATCCAGGGCACGTACTCTGGCGGATACGCCTCGCCCTCGCCCGAGGCGCCGAGTGCTTCGCGCAGCTCTTGTTGTAGCGATGCACTCTCAGGGCATAGCGGCGCCCACCTCTTGATCCAGGCTACGCGCCTCCATTTCTTCCACTCCCCGTCCAATTCTTCTTGACGGATGCTGGCGATGCGACAGACCTCCTCCACGGGGCCTCCTAGGTATCCGCAGCGCATGAGGCCGCGCAGATAGCCGTCGAGATGGGGAATCTGCCAGCTGAGGAAGTAAAGCTTTTTAAAAAGTACCCGACATATGTCCGCAGATCTTTTGAAAATCTGCGGGTATGTCCTGCCTGCACTGCCACGGCCTCCGGGGGGCTGCCCGGCACGTCGCCGGTGACCGCCTTATGCGGCAGGCGACCCCCCGGGCTTGCCGGGCGGGTGATCGCGCCGCACGCCCGCGCCTCGCGCTCGCCCCGCCACCGCCGCGGTTGATGCGCCGCTTGCGCGCGCGTTGGGTTCGCTTAGTCAGCATGTCCTCGCGTCGCACGCGCGTCGCCGCCGCTGCTGCAGGGCGTGTTCGTCCATGGTATAAAATGGTAGCAAATGTACATACTATGAAATCTACATATAATGTCTATTGAAATGCGCTAGGACGCGCAGAACGATGAGAAAATCCCCAAATGCACCAGCGAAAATTTTCGCCGGCGCGGCACGTGTCGTGTGCCTCGCATGAGCGGGTTGGCAACGTGCGCTGTGTGAAGGGGGAGGGGGAGGGGTAGAAGAGCGTCAAGCACGATGCCTGTTGGGCGATTGCGCGGGACGTGGAAGGAGGGGGGTGGGGGTCGCGATCGGGATCGGGGTTGAGGGCCCGGTCCCAGGTGGAGCGCTATGGGAAGACAGGGGGGGAGGGGAAAGGGGGATGAGTCGAGCTTTGATGGCGCAGACAGCTGCGCATAGCGCGGCTGTCTGCTATACGGCCGGTTCGGTGGCCACAGCGAAAACGCGGGTGTGA
>JAMQCK010000874.1:0-14556 GCA_024196135.1 Pleurotus ostreatus/Saccharomyces cerevisiae fusant | reverse complement strand
TGCTCACCGTGCCTTCTCCCCAAGAGGCAGGGCTTAACTTAGGAGAGTGCGCCTCGAAGAAGAATCACGAGATCCAAGCGCCGCAAAACTGCAACTACCCCAAGCAATTACGCGCCACCAAGTTACGCGTGCGCTCTCGTCAGTACATAAGGGCAGCCCCGTTCTCTCTCTCCGTCCCTTGTCTCCGTCCCTTGTCCCCATCTCAACCCGGGTTGACGTGCCACTTCCTCAGCTCGACGTGCCAGCACCACAGCCTCTCGAGGATCCCGTCTCCGCCTCTTAACCATCACGCCGGCCACCGAGCGATGCCAGCTCCGTCTAATATCCCGATTCCGGACCAGAGGGACCCCGCAATGCACCAGAGGGACCCCGCAATGCACCAGAGGGACCCCGCAATGCACCAGAGGGACCCCGCAATGCACCAGAGGGATCCCCCAATGCACCAGGACAACGCCTCTGCGCCACTTAGTATGCCGTCGCCGACGGTGCGCGAGGAGGGTTCACCATCTCCCGCTATGGATGAGCCACTTCGCGGCAACGAAGGGTCATCCGATGCCAACGAAGAGTCATCCGAAGCCAACGTCGATCACACCAGCTCTTCGGATGACAAGAGTGGCGACTCCTCAGAGTGGACCACCGAGGACGACCAACCCTCCAACCCACTCCGATCCTCGTTTACTTCGCAAGGCGAGTCCGCGCCCGCGCAAGCTCAGGGTACCGAATTCACGCCCTCGCAAGCCCAACACTCCCTGCCTACTTCTCCGGCCCCGGACACCGAAGCCGCGCAATCGCGAGGAAAGAGTGGGAAGAGTAAGGCTAAGAATCGCAGATCGACTCGGAGGCGTTAGTGAAGGAGGCTCAGCCGCAGCACCGATCTGGATCGTTGGGTAAACAAAATACCACGTGGGGTCTCCGAAAGTCGACATAATGTCGGGGTCATCGAAAGCAGACGCAGGGTCTTCGACAGCAAACGTTAGGCTACAAAAGGTAGAACCTCGGTTACTGACAGTAGATATTCTGTAATCAAACCACTCTTTGCATCACTAACTCGTCCTATGAGCACTGCGACGAAGAACGTGCTTGGCTCGCCGAGTTCGAACTACCATGAAGACGAACCGCGCGCTTCGGCATTAGCCGGCGCGCCTTGCTCTCGACTTCCATGTCCATAACGCAGCCTCGCGCAGACTCCATGGCGCTCTGCCTCCAGCCCTGTCGTCGCAAGGCCACTATACACTGCAGCCATCCCCGCGCCGTAATGGGTCGGTCGTGTAGCTGGATTAGTGCTCGAAACAGCGCGTGAGAACCTTCCCAAACACGGTAACAATAGCGGTCGTCGTTCAGGTACGCGGGACTTTTAAATTTCCGTCTTCCGTCTGGCATCTTCCCCAGCTTCATCCACCCCGATTCGTCGTGATCTCCACCGTCTCGTCGTGATCTCCATCGTCTCGTCACCTTCTTCGCAGCTTCTCTCCCTCCCTTCTATCGGTTCTTTCTCCCCTTCCATCGGTTCTCTCTCCCCTTCTATCCACTCCTAGTATTCTTCTGGCCTTCTCTTCTCCACCGTCCTCGAGCACGATAATCCTCTTGCACAGCTTCCTTTCTCCCTTGCACAGCTTCTTTTCTCCCCCACCACGTCCCGTGCATCGCCTCTATATCTCCTTTGGCCCCTCCATCCTCGCCTTCCGTCATCACCATATCGCTGACCTGGCCTGCCGTTTCTTCGCCACAGACCGGGGGAGGGCTGCTTGAATTCTCAACTTCAGCGCCTACGGAACAGGCGGAAGCGCCACAAAACTGTCTACGTGTACAGTGCCACGAACCCGCAATAGCGTATAAAGGGCACGCCTGCACGCCTCTATTCTTTTTCAAGCCCCCCTCCATCATGCGCCGGCCGAAGCTTCAAGTGATCACCACTCTTCCGGCAGGCCCGCCCGCATCCTCACCACCTCCACCGCCGACCCACCTACGTCCGCCGCCGACCCGCCTACGTCCGCCGCCGCCGCCCTGCTCACAACCTTTACCACCGCCCTCGCCCTCGCCCTCATCCTCATTTTCCTCATCCTCTTCCTCATTCCCATCTCCATCTCCTTCTCAAGGAAGCTCCACAGCTCCCTTCCCAATCTCCACAACTTCCTTCCCAATTCCCAGGCGTCCTGCACCGACACCTCCACGCACGTCTCCCGCCTCCCCTCCGAGCACGTCTTCCGTCTCCCCTCCGCACTTTCCTTTCGCAACTTCTCAGCCGGAACGCACCCGTCCTCATCAGGATCACGCTCCGAGTGAGTGCGGATCCGATGGGTGCGATATAGGAACACGCCGCGTGGAGGAGCCGGAAAATCGCCATGAGAACGAGCCGGACGATTACAACTCGTTCGACTGTGTAGCTCCCGGTGCAAAAGAGAAAGAACGCATGTCGTCAACTGAGACGCCCCCTCTGTCACCACAGTCTGAGGTTCTGCCAACCTCTCCGCAAGCTTCGCCATCCTCGGGCTCGTCATCGTTGAAGGCTCCGATGGGCTCACCAAGGTCGTCAAAAACACCACTGCCCTCGTCTCCGCCCATGCTTTCGCCCTCACCCTCGCCCTCGCCTTTGTGCACTCCCTTCCCTTTGCCGTCGATCCAGCAACCCGCGAGGGTATACGATCCAGCAACCCGCCAAGGCATGCAGTGGCTCATGTATGCAGCGCCTTAAGAGATACAGTATTGGGTCCGCACCCGCGCGACGCCTGAGTTTACGAACGGTCCCGAAAGTGTCAAGCTGGCGACTGCTCACGCGGGGCTCAGGCCTAGGCTGGCAGGGACGTGGTTGCTCCGCTGCCCACCGCGGTTTCGCCCTTGCTGAGATCCCATCGCCCTGGTTTTCAATTGTAGAAACTATGTACGTACCAATAGTAGTGAAATGTATACATTCCATCGAGCAATTGCCTTCCGAACGAAATCAAAACATGACATGCGACTTGAGCTTGAAGTGCAGACCATCCCTAGCCCAGGTTCGAACATCGAACTTATCCCTAAAGACAAACACGCACTTCGGCATCCGCCGATCCCTTCTGTTCCCGACCGCCATGACTGCGCAGTGCGCCTCCGTATCCCCTTCTGACTCTGAGCGCGCTTCAATTTACTGTTCAAGACGTACGCCACAATACTCCTCAAGATGCGCTTCACGATGGTACGCGAACGAAATGGGAGATGCAGACGCGTGTGGAAGGCAGCCCCAAAAGCAACGAAGATGCGCCGTGCGGCACCGGAAGCGACGCGCAGTAACTCCTTGCTTCCCAGCTCTGAAGGCTCCTTTCCGCGTCTCAGAATCACTCCCCCCACCGCTATAGAAGCTCTCATACCATTCAAGCGTCGCTAACGCGCTCTGCCTCGGGCCGCAAATGCTCAAAGACGCTTCGCCGCGAGTCCTTGATGCCCAGCCGTCCGCCACAAATGCGCCAAGGCCTGTGCACAGGTGTGACAACACACACGAGTGGTCTTTCCAGCATATATAGAGTCACGCCTCGTCCCTCCTCCTCATCCCGCGACCCAGACGAGACCGACGCACCCCTTCTCTCTCTGCCCGCTCCACTCACCAGCGCGACGTGTCACTACCTCTCGCAGACCGTCGTGCGACCGCCTCTCGAGATCTGCACTCCGCCGCTGCTCAAATCGCACACACCATCGCCTCTCAAGGACCGCGCCAACCCGCGGAGCGATGCCTAATTCCTCCGGGACTCGCAGACGTCGTCGTCGCACTGTCCCTCCTCTGGACCAGGACAGTGCCCTTGCGCCACGTATCCCGCCGAAGATGTCGCGCGAAGAGGCATCGCCATCAGCGATGCGCGGGGCAGGACCATGCTCTCTCGCCACGAACAAGCGCTCTTGCGTTGACGAACGGCCATCCTACGCCCATGGGCCCCCTCGTGTCGATTCAGTCGATGGATCGTCGCCCTCCGAGGCGCCAACTCTCGCCAATGGGCCATCACACACCGTCAGGCCTTTCCGCGCCAGCAAAGGGCCGTCTCGCGCTAACGGACAGTCCCACGCGAACAATGGGCAGTCTCGCATCGGTAGACCGTCTCGCGCCACGAAACGGTCGCCCCGCGCCACTAAACGGTCGTCCCGCGCCGGTGCAGGTGCACTCGACTCTGGCGATAGCATGAGCGACTTCGAGCATGTCAGACGCGACGACGCCTTCGACGCTCCTACCATCCCCTCTATCTCTCCAACCCCTTCTCCCATTTCACCCTCAGCTTCTTCTGTCTCTCCCACCCCGTCCCATTCTCCCACCACCTCCTCTGAATCTCTGGTCTCACTCATTGACTATTCCTCCGATTCCTCGTTCTCCATCATCGTCTCCGATGATCTTTCCAGCGAATATAGGACATCGTCCGGCGAGCAGTCCCCTTCACCTAGCGAACCAGCGCCTTCACCTAGCGAACCCACTCCTTTACACAGCGAAGATCGTTCCTCCCAAAATGCCACCCTCCCCCTTTCAACGTCCATGTGGCGATGGCGTCCCACGACTGCGTCTGACGAAGATAGTCCTCCTTCCAACAGCCACCATAATCTCACGGATCGGTGCGGTGACTTCGCGAGCGATCACGACGACCGCTCAAGCAGTCACCATAACCTCTCCAGCACCGACCTCTCCAGCACCAACCTCGCCAACACTCGCATTGCCCTCTCGAGCACCCGCATTGCCCTCTCGAGCAATCGCCACGACGCCCTCGGGATCAATCCCACCGACCTCTCATCGTCATTCAGCGCCGCATTCGCCCGACTGTCCCTCGAGGACGACGCGTCCGATGCTCAAGCCGTGTCCTATGCTCAAGCCGTGTTCGGTGCTCAAGCCGCGTCCAATGCAAGACCAAAGCGCCGGCGAGAGCCAGTCGCGCGCCCGTATCTCACTACCTCGTCATTCAAAGCGATCAACAAATGGCTCCGCACATTAGAACGGTCACCTCCGCTGGCGCCGTCCGAGTGTTCGCCTGCGCCGTCCGAGTTTTCGCCAGCGCCGTCCGAGCACGCGCCAGCGTCCTCAGAGCATCCGGAAGGCGCAAGTTCTCTGCTTTGGCAGGCCGAATCATCCGTCCCGCGTCGACAAGCCACGCCATCCGAACTGTCAAGAATCGACGTATCTAGGCGCCGACTCAGCGCTTTGCGACAGGCTGCGCCTTGGCGAGACGTACCTCTCGATATCTGATCATCTCAAGTCGTGAAAACACCCTAAGTCTCCGAATCATCCGAGTCGCAAGTCGCCAGGTCATCTCCAGTCGCAAGTTGCCGCTTCACCTTCATCTGCCGCTTCACCTTCATCTGCCACTTCGCTCAACTCGCTGCGTCGCCGGCGCCTGTTCAGACCCTGCTTCTGACCCTTTCGACTCATGTATTGAGATCGGGCAGTTAGCGCGCTCTGTGCGTGGACTCATTTCACGTTGATAGCTGGTGAACTGGTGGAATAAGTGCTTCCCAATACGTCTTTTGTCCTCTCCTGATTCTATATTCATACCCCTCTCTGACCTTACACTATGGTGCTTCTCTCGTATCACACGATTATACACCTTCTTGTATTCCGTATTCTCGTCCCAATCAAGTCCTCTTTGTTGCCACACTGAGCGATTCGAACATTGAGCCTGTCCCTCATATCAGACACGCGCCACGGCATCCGCCGATCCCTTTTGTTCCCGACCATCATGCATCATGACCCAATCGAGACGCGCCTCAAAATCACCAGCGTGCGTGCGTTGATAGCCAAACCAGTGCCTCACCTTTCCTCGCACCCCTGCCTCGGGCAAGTCACCTTCAAAAGGAGAGGAAAACATGGACTTGGCGATATTCAGGATGACCGGCTCGAATTGAACCTTGTGGAGTGACCATCGCGTGCCCTGCACTGTGCGGAAGGGAGGAAGGTAGCCGCAATTCACGAGTCAGCGCCGTGGTGAGAAACACCAGCTGAACCGAAGGCATGCCGGAAAAGCCACGGACGGTACTGTTCACCACCGGTTCACACCAGGTACGCACGAGCTTCTTTTCTCCAAACCCCTTCCGTCCTTCCAAATCGCGCCCTGTTGTCTACTGCTTTCTCCATCTTCCTGCAATCAAGATCTTCTTTTCTTCTGTTTGCTCACTTCCTTCGAGCGCGATTCAGATTCTTGCGCCGCTTCTGACACAGCCTCTCGTTCATCACACGCCGCAAAATGACCATCCCTCCCTCAGGCTCGCGGGTATAAAGCTCTTCGAGCTAAGTGCATCTGTCCGCCTTCCCAACGCTCAAGTGTTGACCTGCGCCACAGGACACCGAAAATTTGGCCCACCCTTCAAGCTCGGCTCACTATGTCTTCGCCGCCATCTTTAAACTCCTCCACGGCTGCATCTACTGTGCCACCGTCTCCTGGACCGTACCACGCGTCACCCAAGACCTCTGCAGATCCCCTACCATGCGATCCAGCGGTTTTGGTTAAGACAGCTTCTTCTCAAAAGCGTACTTCATTCCTTAAAGACAGTCTTTCGCCTCACGAAGATCGGGCAGAGGCTACGTCGGCTCCATTGCCGCCGACCTTACCAGGGGGCAATGCCCCGAGCTCGCCCGAGCTCAGCGTACCTATCTCGCGTTTTGTCAATGACCCGCCCTTGCCGAGATCTGACTGCAACTCGGGCGTGGGATACAACCACGACTTCAGGGACAACCTGACTGCCGTCAAAGAGGCTGGTACCTCGGAGGGCCATACCGCGGCGCCTTTGACTCCATCCTCGTCTCCTGCAAGTCCTGCGAGCGGTGACACAATGGCAGTGATTCTACTGACACCTGGCTCTGGTGCCCCGGTGTATACAGTGCCACCCGATGACCCTCAATCCCGTGCCCTCTCTCAGCTGGTCGAATCCCTCCCAACCGTTTCCTGTAATATCAAGTCGTGCGATCCACTTCACTCGACGTAGGTGACGAGACAAGCGCCAGGATCCGCGCCATCTTTGGCATCCAGCGTTATAGCTTCTGCGGTGAGGCGCAAGTGAAAACCACGCCTGATGTGCCCAGTTTTGGCTTTCGCTTGCCATTCGTAGATAATGTAATGCGTAGTATAGGCTGTACATCTCTGTACCTCTTGAGTAATGAATCTCAACGACACCACCCTGTCAATGATGTATCTCAACTGTCCGATGCTCTGACGGGTTCGAACGTCGAGCCTGTCCCAAAAATCATGCCCACGCTTCGGCGTTCGCCGACACGCTTTGTTCCCGACCACCATGACCCCAACCAGGGCGTGCCTCAATGTCCTGTCCAAGATGCGCCTCAATGCCGTGTAGAGTACGCGCATTCGATACTACGGTGAAGAACGCACCAGGCCCCCTCCTCTCCTGCGAAACAAGCGAACTGGTTCATAGAAAGCGCAAACATGGCGACTTCAGTTGCGAAGCAGAGCTCCGCGAAGTTAGCCGACTGCGCGAGCGACAGCCGAGAAGACGGCGAGAAGCTACAGCAGACTCAGGGAAAGTGAGTACAGGATTGTCGTGAGCCTCTCTTCCACGTTGTCTTCTCCACCGGTACCCTTCCCTCATCCCCATCCTCTGGCCGCCTTCTTCGTCTTCCGCTCTTCCTATCATGATGGCCGGTTCCCTTCACTTCCATTCTCCACGCACCTCCAAACTCGGTTGAGAAGCGCCGCAAAGCCTACAATGGCTGCCCCGCAACTTCAACTTCTTTCTTCCCAAGCGCTGACCTGCACCGCAGACCGCCGTAGGTATCGCAGGCTATAGAGCGCATCGACGACAGCTCTCGAACACATCAAGACCTCGTCTCTAAAAACACAGTTTGTCCTCCTCCAGCTTGCACCGAACCGCCATGTCCTCGCCCCCTTCGCCCGCCTCTTCTTTCATGTACACGACCGAGAGCCAACCCCGTGCGACATACAGCTGAGAATATGGCGCGGCGCGGGCTATGTAATCATTTCGGTATCGGCCGAGCACGGTAAGCGCGCGAGTGCCGCGAGGCGTCAATGCTTTCCGCGTAGCTTTCTTTATACTTTCGTGTACATTTTCTGATGCCGAGCGCGAGCAGCATTCCTCGCCTATCGCTCTTCTCATTATTGTTGCCTCAAAGTCTTTTAATATCTCCATGCTTCCATTCCTCCTGCAGACTCTCGCCTAATGAATTGAGCGCCGCAAACTGAACCATGGCGCCCTGGCAGGATATAAGACCCTTCGGGCCATATCCACTTCTTCACCAACCCGCCTTTCAAACAGCAAGCTGCGCCACAGTGTATTAAGAATACCATCCACCGCCACTTCCAGCAAGGTCCGCCATGTCTACTAGTACACCCCCACCACCACCATACCCATCCTCGCCCCCGCCATACTCGACTTCCTCATCCGCCAGCTCTGACACATCACATTCTTCACCACCACCCTACGGCAGACCGACGCCTCCACCGCCAGGGGTCCTAGACCTTTGGCAGCTCAATGCCGATAACAGCCCCAATTTCATTGATTCCGACATCAGTGCAGACGTCCGCAGGACGTTCTTTGCTCGAACTGGCCCAACTGGCATCCAGCCTTCAGGACCTCGAGCGTCTTCGTCCCCCACACGCAACTCCGATACAGCGTCAGTTGCGCCCCTAGCGTTGGGACGTGCCGCCACTGTGTTTAATCCGGCGTCCGCGAATTCGGAGAATGTTGAACCAGCGCGCTCGACCGTGCCTTCTGCGCAAGCGCCTTCAGCCGTTGCACCCGCATCGCCTCCGACTCGTGCGCGACCGGCGCTGTCGACCCATGCGCCATCCAATAGCAATGTTTCCGGCGCCTCTGAGCGATTTACAAGCCCTGGTCGTCAAGTTCGACGCTCCGTGGTCGTGACTGAAGTGCGTCCCCATGAATAACGCGCAGGCAGGCGATCTCGCGGGAGATGACGACGCCAGGACTTGCCTTACTTTTTGTGGGTCGACTACTACGGGTGTAGCGTAGATTTCCATAAACGTATGCAGTCTGTCTACTCTTTACCTTCTGTGTGATGAAGTGAACCCCCAATTCACAACGCATGATTCGAAAGCGAACCCCGCAATTCGGCATCCGCCGATGTCGTTTGTTCCCGACGTCCATGGTGCGGCCTCATTTGTCGCCTTCGAAGCGTGCGGTCCTCCTCTTCCTCCTTGTCTGCCTAACTCACTTCACCCTTCCACCCAATAATCCCCTTGCACTGCTTACACTGCTCTGGCCCCTACGCCTCCCCCTTCCGCGCCTCATTCCCTCTGGCATTGCCGCTCACACGGGTCGGTGGCGTAGCTAGTTATCGCGTACGTCTAACACAGAAGGTCCTCAGCTCGATCCTGGACCTATGCTGGTGAGGAAGTACTTAATACGGAGTTTCGACAAAGACCTGACGGTACAACGCGGTGAGAGCGACCTCTTGGCAACGTCCAGCGAATGCTTTGTCTTCTATCGCTGAAATGTCATACACAGCGCGTCGTTCGTCATAGAAGAGATCTCTGGCGTTTTTCTGCCGACGCGGAAAATCGAAAGACTCACGTTTCCGACGGGGGCACGCCGTATTGGCGCAGAAGAAGTGCCGATGATTGATTTGAGCACTACGTTCGAATGCCTGCACAAGCAGGTACGCACCATCATTGTTCTCGTCTTCGGCATTTCATTTCCCTTTTCCATCTGTCCGCTGTGTCACCGCTGGTCCGCCTTCTCCTAGTCTTCTATCGCACCTCCTATCTGCTCCGTCTTCTTCGCCTTCCCGTCTTCTCCACTTCTTTGAAGCACTTCCTATAATGCTACTCTCGCGTGGCGTCTTTCCAAACGTCACTTCTCACCTTTTCGTCCTAGTATCGCTTCTTAGGCGCTTCCTTTAGCTGACTATATCTGACCAGAATCCCGCTCCCCTGTGATTAGGCGCCACAGAATCCGAGGCCGCCAAGCAAACATTAGGGCCTCACACAGGAAAGCACCTTCAACAGCGCCGCAAATCCTCGCCCTTGACGTATATGAGGAACCCCTTTGCGTTCCGCCGCTCCCCACGCATGAGAGAACACCGTCATCGTCGAGCAGACCTGTGTGCCAGCCCCAGCAATGGCGTCTCCTCCATCTACACCTCCTGCAAGCCAGCGCGCACCGACGCTAGGTCGCCAATTTCCTCACGCATCACCAAACCCATCTCTTCCCTGGACCGCAGCCTCTCACGCGCTGCCGGCCAACTCTTATACGTCTCCATCCTTAAACTCTGATGTCGGATCAGGTACGTCTGCCGACGTGTCACACGTGATGAGACCGACTCATCTCGTCGTGGAGGTGCTGCTGCAGAAGGCCAAACGTCGCAATTGGTGGTTGAAGACGACAGCAATCCATCATCGCCAGCAACCAGCACCCAGGACATTAGTCCTTTGTCGCTTGACAAGGGGGCGGCTATGATTTGGTATTCCGCCTCATCTTCCTCCTCGAGCAGCTTGTCTTCCACCGCCTCACCTCCCACTGCGAGCAACTTGCTTGCCATCTCCAGCGACACACTTTCTTTTCAAGGTAAATTGTCACCACCGCCTCGTTATGCCAGCCGGGGGGAGGAATCCCCACCGCCACTCGCTGAGTCTGCTTCGAGTGCAGCCGCCACCAATGGCGACACGCCTTTTCACTCTCCCGATGGTGACGACTCCTACTACCTTGTCAAGGGACATCGATCTCCGCTCGATGACGGCCTATCTACCCCCCTCGACGATTCGTCCGTTCGAAATGGATGGACAGCTCTTTGGAAGTGCTGCCTTCAAGGCCTGTGCTGTTGACTTTGCATGCGGCAATGTCGTCTTCTGTTACATCAGATGGCTCTCGCGCGCGCGATGTAATGTGCACCTCGCGGTCGTGCAATGCCTGGGACCGAAGATAAGACCGTCCGGCGTCGCATCTCCTGCGCCGTCCAAAAGCGCTATTGACCCTTTCGAAGTCTTTTCCTACGCGGTCAACTCCCAAAATGACGTCAAATCCTCTGCCGCTGTCATACTCGAAGGGAACGGGATCCCGGTCGATGTGCTCTTCTCAAGTGCGAGTAAGATTAGCCTTAGTTCGTCTTCAGTTTTTACTCCTGGTGATGGTTCACTGTTGCCGCGACGTTTCTCAGTGGGCTTGGTCTTTATTCTCTACATAATAGTGTTCGACTTCGTGTACTATGTACTCTCAAGATCTTTATTGCTACATCTAAACGGCCAATTTTACTGCTGGTGTTCACAAAGCAGTTGAATTACGAGGAAATCGAACCTCCGAGTTGCCTCAATTAGGATCGGCGCCTTCCGATTCCTGTTGTGTCCGACTTCCATGGCGCTCACCGACTTCGCGTTCTGTATTTTGATAGGGTCGAACAGGGTGAACCCATCCGGGCTTTTTGATCTTGCGCTGAGTCGATGGAGTCAACTCGGTGAGGAAGATGCATTGACACTGCAACGCGACGCGACAGATGCTATAACTATCTGCGCTGTCACTCGATTGGCCCTCCTGTGTAACGCAATTGCACAAATATGAACCATCCACGACAGGCTCCTGTTCTCGACTTTCGTGGGGCCTTGCTGGCATCCTCAGTCTCTACGCGACTTGAGCTTTAATAGTCTGATGAATATTGCTGCCAGGTTTCCATCAATCGGGCCTATTGTCTCGTTCGCTACTGAAGTACGACGAGAAACGCAGTAGACAAGGACGAATGGCACGCGAATACTGTTGATGATCATGGCGATGTATAAGTTCCTTTCCGTAGGCTCCGCTGTTTGGTTACCTCCGCGATGAATTGGGTACGCACCATTTCTGCTCTTGCCATCTTCTCTTCCTTCATCGCCCCCGTCATATTTCTTGTCTGGCCCTCTTCCTGCTTATCATCAATGCACGCTTTAATGCTTCTCGAATTCCTGGCGGATTCTCCTTATACATCCTTTCACTACTTCTCGCCTAGCGCCAGTCCAGCTTTCCCATGCAGCCCATGTTTGAAGTGAAAACCGCGCCCCAAAGCGCTCTAATATCACCAATGGCGGCTTTTATCAAAAGAAGGTGTCTCGAGACGCCGCAAACCTACATATAAAAGACCCGCGCCTCGTTCTCTTCTCTTACCAAGCTCTGCACTGATCTGCGCCGCAGGTCACCTCAATTGTCGTCTTGCTCATCAAGGTCTGTCAGTACCTACTCGCTACCCACTCGCTACTTCAGGGATCATTCAATCGAAAGCATCAATGACGACGCTTGCCGTGTCAAAGTACCAGGATCGCGCGCGCACTTCGCCGCCCCTCGGGCAATCTTCCAGCTCAGATGCACCACCGAACTTGCCTAAAATGGCTGCAGATGCGCGAAGAGCGCTGCAAGAGCCAATGGGGGAGCTTGACTCCCCCATTGCGCCCAAGATTGTGGTGCAGGACTGTGATGGTTGGTACACACAGTCTTCCGTTTCCGGGACGCCACCGGTTTTATCAACCGTATCGTCCCATATGAGTGCAGATGCGCAAGGAGCGGTAGCGAGAGAACGGGGTACGCCCAGTGCGCCCGAGGTCTTGATGCGTGATTCCAATGGCTGGTACACGCAACCTTCTATTATGGACACGCTGGCACTTTCGCCGGCTGGGTCTTCCCATGCAAGAGATTTTCTCGCTGGTGATCCAAATCGCTCGGCGGCCGAAATTTTTGCCCCTGTCCCTTCCCGGCCACTGCGCGCAGACTTCCTCGACGATGGATCGACTTTCAACAGGGCATCTTTCTTGAGTTCTCGGAGCGATGATAACCCTCCGGCAATGGCATTGAGGGCCGAGACACCCTTTGCTCCGTCTACAAGCATGATACCTTCTAATGAAGCCGCTCAAAGACTAGCAGTCGGACAATCTTGGTACCTGACTTCAACGCGTGGATCGTCCAGTCGCTCCGTCACACCGTGCCCAGACACCAATACGCGCCTCGCTGAAGGGGAGACCAGACATTCAGGGTCCAGTAATTAATACATCCATCATCAACAATCGATTATCGTTCGCAGTCATCTTTCTATATCCCGTTTACTCTGTAATCCTTCCTAAGTAGATGGGATCACCTTGCATATCACGCTCAATGTTCTTTGTAGTATACATCTTCTATATGAATTGCCGATTGGGCGCTCATGTCTGCACGTCGCTACAAGCATTGCGAGCGATTCGAACCTTGAGCTACCCCCAAAAAGGAGCGATATGATTCGGCATTAGCCGTCGCCTTTTGCTCCCGACTTACATGACTCAAAGTGGTGTCTCGCTGCTTCTCATCTAGCTTCGATCATACTGGACCTACGATTGTTTTAAATTGACATGATGCGAACGAAAAGGGCGCTGCGGGCTCATGGCCCAGAGTTTTTTTCCAATGACGCGAAGGTCATCTGCCTGCCAATGCTCAAACTCTCCGTCCTTTGACCTCCACTAACTCTTTGCTCCACAAAGAATGCACTTTTTGCGCCTCAAATGTGTTTTGGTATAAAGCACACATGGTACGCACTCCTCAATATCCTTCCACGCCTCCCAAACGTTCGATATCGCCAGAGAGTCTGGCATGGCGCGTTGTGGGGACGCCCAAGACGTCCCACGCTCCCCAAACTCTTTTCGCCATGCTCTTCTCGAGACAACACCTGCGATGCTGGGCGCGCACGAACAGCTCAGACCATCTCAGCACGACAACCCTGCCGCTTCCGGTCGTTCCGCACTGCCTAAGTAATTCTGGTGATCATCGGGCTTCTATCAGCCCGAGCGCAAAAGCCATTGACGATCAACAAGAGGCTCTCTTGCTTAGGTTCTTGCAGCTTCCCCTCCACTTCCACGAAGAGCGGAAGGGTGATTCTAGCGAAGTTCGCAAAGTCTTTGCGCAGCTTCGGGCCGACCCCTGCGAGCGTGTCCGATGGCTCGCCAATGTCGAGTTCACGACCGCCATCGAACACGGTGTCAATGGTCATCCAGATCCAGATGACAACGTCGAAGGGATCTCTGGTAGAGCTCGGTTCGGGCCTTTGCGCAGAGTGTATGTCACGAGTGGGTATTTGTGGACGCCTCTGACTCATCTATACCGGGCTGTGCCTTAAAGCCCATGGACAACAAGTATATACAATGTCGGTAGCTTACGCGTCTCTTTACCTACCTTTCTATTTAGTCCGTTGCGTTGTCGCCTTCCGGTCCGTGTCTGTGTCTGTGTCGACTGTGCCTCCGTTGCCAGTCTCTGTGCCCCCTTCCACTTCTGAAAGTGTAGACCTGGAATGGTTGTCGTACGTAACGGACCGGTGCCGAGTTCAGAGGTGATTGGAGCGCGACAGACAGAGCTTGCCTTGTAGTGCAGCCCAACTTGTGTCAGAAGTGGTGGTTAGGGGGCGAGTCTGCCTCCACCGCGTGAAGGAGTTGCCTTATTGGTAAATCATGGTTGATTCACCAATTAGGAAGGTGCTTACTTGGGAAGTATGTTCCCACGGTCGTTCCCGTACTATACTGTACATACACACTCTTTTCTCTTCCCTCAGTCGCTATTCCCATAGCAGGAAGACTGAGGGTGAGCTCTACTTTATCTGTACTTACTGTACACTAACGTTACCTTAGTCTTGCGCTCCCTGCGCTTATTTAG
>JAMQCK010000873.1:0-14568 GCA_024196135.1 Pleurotus ostreatus/Saccharomyces cerevisiae fusant | reverse complement strand
TGTACCACCGTCGCTCGTACTGTGAGGAAAGTGCAGAATCTGGCTAGACATAAGTTACTTTGTGTACGGGGCCTGAATTTCGAAGACGAGGGGGTCCTCGTGGGTGCTTGAGCCGTTCGGCAATCACCGGCGCGTGGTGCCTCTCGCTGCGTGAAGATAGCGACCGAATCGCTTCACTAGTGCGTGCACGAAAGCACTAGTGATCGAGGCGAGCGCTCAAATCACTACTGCTTAGCGATTCACTAACCACGGTTTTTGTCCATAATTTACAACCATATCCGCTCGGAATACATATACAGTGCCTGCGAGAAATCACTGACCTGCCAAGAAAGGCAGGTAATTCCCACTGCCTACAATGCAGCCCGTAACAGGGCGAAAGAAGATACATTTTGACACACAGAGTACTGCCTTGTCTCATACAGACAAGATATCGCCAATTTTGGCAAAATATCCTGGGCTCAAGCGGTCGAAGTCAGCTAGAAAGCAGGGTCGAGACCGACTCTCGGCAATTGCCGAAACCTGGAGGCTGACTTGTCCCTCGAAGAGCCTGCGACACGCCGACGGAGAGCGGCCTTCGAGCCGCATTTTCCGCCTAGACGATCATCTATGTTCCTCCAGATACCCCTGACGTGTCTGACCTGAGTATAAGCCCGCGACAGGAAGGGCCAAGGCTTGCGTCATGGGTGGTGGGATTTACCTGCCGAGAAAGGCGGGCAATTGCTTCCTCGCAGGCACTGTAGCATGGGCCCAACGCTACGGGATGGTAACGGATGAGTATGCTACTGACGCTATATACTGGGGATCTTTCGAAATTGCTATCGCGGCCTGCGTAGCACCCCGCAGGTCACTTTATCTTTCAGATGAAAGTTGGGCACGGGGCTACGGGGCGACCAGATTGATCGTGCTCGAATCATACAGTACATTCTGAAGATGCTGACGTTGATCATTGATCACCAGGCTGTCCAGTGGAGGGAGGCGAACGGTCTGCCTCCGGAGACCCAGAATGGGTTCCGCCTTGGTCGCCACGAACTCAACAACCCCTTCATTGTTCGCTGTGCTGCCGACCGTGCCGTTACAGAGGGGAAAGCTTTTTGCGTCGTATTCACCGACCTCACCAATGCACTCCCCTCCACTGTCCCGGAGGTTCTGAGTTCGGCATGCGCGGACCCATGTTCAACTGGATGCGAATGCTGTACAAGTCCATGCGCTACATCGTCGCCAGTGATGGGCAGGCCAGCGACCGAATGCTGTGTTCCAACTCAGAAGTCCTTTCTGGGGGCTTCCTCTCACCCACACTTTTCGACTTCTACTTCGGGACTTGAGGCTCCGCGACCGCCTCGGAGACATCATCTGCAGCGGTAAACGAGTCAAGAACGTGGAGCAGGCCTACAATGGCAATCTCTCCACACACCTCGTGCCGCCCTTGCAGGAGCGCCTCACCGAATCCATCCATTACGCAGAAAGCAAGGACCTCCGTACCAATGTTGCCAAGACGGCTGCGGTGGCCTTCGACCACCGATGGGGGCCGCTCATACCCTGCGCATCTACGACAAGGACTTTTGCTGGAAGGCGGAGGCGATGAGTGCTGGCGTGCCCTTCTGTCAACATGCACCATCTGCGGTAGGCCTCGAAGGCACATGCCATCTCCGGCGCCACACTCGCCCTCATCAACTACTTTGGGGACCTGTCCCCAGCGCTGGCTCTGACCCGATCCTCTGCTTCGGCTGCGAGATCGGCCCGGCCGTAGATCCTGCGACCCTGCACGGTGCACGCGCTGGAGCATGTGCAGCTGAACTTCCTGCGAAGGATATTGGGACTCTCCAAGAATCAAGGTGCATCCTTCTGTTCACCGAGAACGGTATACAATATGTTCGTTACCGGCGGCTCATCTTCGCCTTGCGCTTCTACAAGCGTCTATTACTGCACGACTCTGGATGAATTGCGTCTTACGCACTTCGGGACGCGTGCACACTGTACATGAGTGCGAGGTCTGGCTGGTTGGGAGATCTCGCCCATGCCTTTGCTCATCTCAAGCGCCCCGGTCTTGTGGACTTCGTGCGCGTCACTGAGAAGTCCGACGTCGACAGCATCACCTGCCAGGTTGAGGAGCCCTTCCGCGCCCATGTCCGCTAACTCGTTTCCCACCCTTAACATTTCCCTCCTTCATTAGCACTCTTCGTCACCGGTGAGCACCCTCTGCTAGATGTGTGTGGCGGATGGTTCCAATGGGGTGAGAGGATCGCGCCTTAGTGGCGCAAATGTCGATTTGGCGAGGAAGACATTGAGGACGGTGGGAATGCGCTCTTTTTGTGCAACTCCCGGGCGGACTTAAGGCCCTTACTCATGACCGATCCGAAAATCGGGATTCAGGGTCATTTCCGTTGTATGGATTTTGGCCGATCTCGAGGGCTTCCGGGCGCACTAGGATCGAGCCTCCGATGAAGGTGCACTTTCCGGCGCACTATGGATCAGGCTTCAGCGGCGACAACCCTCCCAGAAAACCAGTTATGAGGCCCCGTCGGTGCTGGGGTAGGTGGGATCTACAGTGGCGGCCAGATCAATTGCGCGCTGCCTTTGTCGGAAACATTGCCGAGGCGGGCGTTGGACGTGGTCGGAAAAAATAGCGTCCTCAAAGGATGGTAGAGCGAGTAGAAAAACACCGGAATACAAAGTTTCAGGCGAGACGAGCGTGTTTACTGTGAGATATGCGGGGTACAGTACGTGAGGGCATGTTGTGCCATATGACACACCCTGACACGCTTTGTGAGCATCAGGAGCACTGGCACTCCCTCGCACAGTCGGTATGTGGCTGGGGGCTTCTCTTGGCGCTCTGCCGTTCTATGAGATTTTTGAGGCCCGTCGAGCTCGTCCAATATCTTTCCGACAGGGGCAGCGCGCAAATGATCTGGCCGCCGCTATGAGCTGGCGAGATTCCGACGTGACTCCCGAATCTGGCGCACAATGGATCGTACCTGGGCGACGACAAGGCCCAGCCGTCGCATTTGCATCGAACTTACCTCGCAATTCTGCCTGAATCTGGCGCACTGGGATCAAGCGTTGGCGCGCTCTTGGTCTTCTATTCGTCGCATTAGAGTGTAGTTGCAGCCCCGCTAACAAAATATACCCACGACCCCATTCTCTCGCCTCTGTGCAACCTCTTCGTTTTCGAGTGCCCTCGAGGAAAATCGGGCACCCATCTGACAATAGAAATGAATTTATATGCCAAGTCTCGCAGCGAAATTAAGAGGGGAAGGCAGAGAGCTGGGCGAGGAGGGTCAACCAAATATGGCAGGTGCCCGCTTGCAAAACGGGAGAGGCCAGGAAACCCCGTTGCAAATACAGCCCATTAAAATAGAACATTTTGGTGAGATGCCGGAGGACCTGCAAGGATATGTGAAGCGACAGTGGGTTTCCGTATACTCACAGCAAGCGAAAGATTGTTAGAGACGAAAGCGTTCTTGGAGCGTGCGGAGTCTGTGCTTTGATGGCGCAACACGTTAGGCTTTCCCCCAGCACATCTCAAGGCCTCCGGCTACCTTCTTCTACTTAGAACGCTCGGTAACGCTAGGAACTCGAATGAATCACATATGCCGATAGAAATAAGCCTGGCTTTCGAGGGAGAGACGTCTCCGCTTCCCTTCCTCTAGTTGCCCGAAGGCACTCCACAGAAGCTCAGATCACGCGCGCCCCACCAGCGCTGTCGCCTCTAACGATCTTTCGCCTGCTGTACATAGCACGGTGGTGCGCGATGGATTTTACCGCCTGCGTACGTAAAGTGCCTGACAGCCGTGGGAGTATGTCCTAGTATGCTTACTTGTTTGGTCACTTGTTTGCCATCGCTGTCTGTCGAATCCTGAAACGCCCGAACTTGGCAGCGCTTTGTTTTCTGTACCGTCATGATGGCATACACGTACACTGCAGTCAAAGCCGGACTTGGTGCTATCGTGATGGCGATCTTCTCCTGGTGGCGCAGAAAGGAGGATACTGCCTGCGAGGAGGACCCTGCTACGCTCACGGTGCGTGTCGGCCATGCCCGGAGTAGCCCGCGGAGCCATGTCTCAAGCGCTCGTCCACAGCTTCCTGAGAATCTGTTTGCTTGGCGAATACAATCGCTGTGCGGACAGGACCCGGAGATTTGGCTACGCTTGCAGCCTCAACTGCAGACCCTGGGTCTCACACTGTGGGAATCAGGGGAAAACCTTGTGCAGCGGACGCCTTCCGGCAGTGACGTCTTTCCCAACGGCTATTTGTACGTCACGTCTGGCAGACAGGCAGGTACAGTGGGGTCACTGTGCAAGCTCCGTCGATTTGCGCATACGGTCAGTCGCGTCTCACTTCCTGGCTCGGCCCTCATCTCACCATCTCACACACTCTCTCAACCTCTTGCACAAAACTCTCATTCTCGCATTCATAGATCGACTGTTGACGAGCCACAGTACAGTGCTGATTGCTGACACAAGTATAAACAGAGCACTTCCGCTCGGGTGGTCCGAACAGCAGATGGCCATGATGCAATTCTCCGCGTGATAGCCACAAGACTGGAGGGACGTGATCAACTCCATGTCTGGCGGACCCTTGCCACGCCACCTTACGCCCTGCTCAGCGACAATCACACCCTTCCAATGCTCCGAGAGATCCAAGTCGGTCACGTGTCTCTGGGCATGTTTCCTTTGGTTTCCCAGCCCGTGGATGAGCTGTACGGCTGCTGGGCAAAGAGCTCCGTGGGAGATGTGCTGGATGTAATCGCGCAAGCACTAGAGGTGATTCTTTCGCAGCCTACCATCAGATCACTGACATCTTTCCCATAATCATAGGCACTCTCCTTCATACATGAGCTTGGCGTGGCCCATAGGGTGAAATCGATTTCTCGGACTCAATCTCCCAAGAGGGCTAGCTGACGGGGAAACTATTAGGACGCGTTCAAAAGGAATTTTGTCATGGAGTGGTATTCAGAATCGCTTCTGACCGGTGCTGTGCCCGTGTGCAGACCACGTGTCTATATCATAGACTTCGAGATGGCTATACAGTATGCACCAGAGTGTCCGGCATCGGAGCGTACGTGCGTTGGTCCGCCGTGTCCCTCGGATGCGGCTACCAACTATGCCGCTCAGAGAGCGCCGGAGGTGGACGGAGATCAGGCGTACAGCCCTTTCAAGCTTGACATATGGCAGCTTGGGGCGTCCTTCCAAGATTTTGATGTGAGTTTGCGGCGAGCATCCGGTTTCATCTTTGTAGCTCTGACAATGCCGCGTATTTCATGCAGTCTACACTTCCAGCTGTCCAATGCTTACTCGCAGACATGGTGGCTCAAGATCCCAGCGAGCGTCCGACCGCAGCGGCGGCGCTTCGCCGCCTTCGAGACCTCCTCGCAAACACGCCACCAGGGGCACTTCTTACGGCTCCGATTGTGCTTAATACTTGACCAGTGGCTGGTGCACAAGCCATTGGTCCGTAGCCAGTGGCAAGACGCTGAACTCGACTTGAATGGGGGCAGATGGCTGGTATATGCAACTCTCGCACCCTGACGAGCCTAGGGGCCCCCTCAGTGGGTGGAACATCTCATTCACATTAGCGTGTAGCGTACCAGTATATAGTGGCAACCTGAACGCATAATGGGGCCCCAAAAGCGCTGGATACAGCTCCGCTCAGATCAATAGCGCACTTCCTTTGGAAAAATCGCCGAGGCGGGTGTTAGGCAGGGCTGTGGAGCCTCGACGACCTCACAGAACGACGGCGCGTCATTGAACCCCCCCCCCCCCCCTACATACCTGGTTTGTTGCCCCATCATCCAGCTCGTTGTAGAACGTGTCGAAGGGCCCTACATGCCCTGACCTACTGTACCTCACATATGCCACGCAGCGCTCACTCTTTCCTATTCAAATATTGTATATGGGGGTAAGGCATATGCGCTATTCTTCTGAGCGCAGCTGTATATGAGTTGGTGTCATCCGTGGCGGAGGGGTTTGTTGAGGATACAGTCGTCCGGTTCTATTATTCCCTATTCGGGACAAGGACACTCTTAGTTTACTTCTGTTCACTTACGTTCCTTTTCGGTCACCGATCGTGTCGCGTCTCCTCAGTGACCTACTGCCACTGAGGAGTACGTGCCCCGTCCTGATTAACACCATTCGTATATGTACTGACATCTCCCTAGATATTATCCGAACTCTCGTTTATCAGCTCTCTCCCGCGTGTTCCCGCTCCCGCGTCCCCGCATCTCCCTCGTCCCTCCGTCTACGCACGTCACGCGTCTCTCGACAGGCTCCTTGCTCCACAGGGTTGGTCGCCAATGCTCAAATTCGTCGGAAATTCGAAGAACTTGGTGCTGCGCGCACGGTTCTTTCGCCTGGTAAATAGGCTGTTTCTATTGTGACTCGTAGACGAGAGTGTATTCTCCAATTATAATTTCAAGATTCAAAAACGGTACATGCGAAGCCAATTAAGCACCGAGCATCTTCATGCTACAAGATTTTTTGGTAAGTTACAAAATTCAATAAGTGGGCTCTACACTCACAGGCGCGGGAAGCCCTTCAGTCACCTTGTCTTCACCTCGTTTCACGACGGCGGGCGGTGTCAGGCAGTCGTCGGAGTCTGTCTACCAAGTCTCGTCTTGACCAGTACGAGAACGACCAATCCACGAAGGGTTGCGTTGGTCGGCTCGCCGTGCGCCACTGCGAAGATCTTGGATCTCACTACGAGCATGTTCATAACGGAATTATTAGAGGGCGAATAGACTCTATTCAAGGTAATTTTTGAAGCTCGCGGGGTGAAAGTGAACAGGCAGCGCCAGGAAAGCCCCAGTCTATGAGTCACAATAGAAACAGCCTATTTTCCGGCCGAAGGAACCGTGCGCGCAGCACCGGAAGTTTTTCGAATTTCCGACGAATTTTGCGAGTTGGCAAGCCGCAACCGATACCTCCATTATGCGTCACGCCAGCTCATATGTATACAGTGGCGGCCGGATCAATTGCGCGCTGCCTTTTTCGAAAACATTGCCGAGGCGGGCGTTGGACGTGGTCGAAAAAATCTGGCTCCCTCACAGAATGGCAGAGCGAGTAGAAAAACCGCGGGATGCGTAGTTTCAAGAGGAACGAGCGTATGTACTGTGAGATATGCGGGGTACAGTACGTGAGGGTATGTAATGCCATATGACACACCCTGACACGCTTTGTGAGCATCAGGAGCACTCCCTTCCACAGCTGGTATGCGGGTGGGGGTTTCTCTTGAGGCTCTACGGTTCTATGAGGTTTTTGAGGCCCGCCGAGCTCGTCCAATACGCGTCTCGGCGATCTTTCCGACAAAGGCAGCGTGCAGTTGATCTGGCCGCCACTGTAGCTTTCCTAGGCCTCGTTACGCGTTACAATAATCTCCATGCATACCGGTACAGTATATAACGCGGGCGGCCCTGCAGGGAGTTGCAGGAACAACAAGGGCCGTCCAACGCTCGCAATCCCAATATGTGCTTCACCGCTGCTCTGTGCAGAAGTTATACCTGTCAGCACGTCCAGGTCTATGAGCGTCACAAGGTACTATTTGTCGTAATGCATGCAGGCGTGGCGTGCATGGCTAACGTCATTTTACAACAAAAGGCAGATTGCAACAAGCGCGACTGTGCCATCAGTCGATCGCATAATCTCGATGGACACGACTGTATCATTACGTGTGCGCAGAGGTATATCGCAACGTCTACGCTATGCCGCGGGATCGACTGACAGGTGCGATGGCAGGCTGAAGCCGCAGAGACTGCTAATCACAGACGGCGCAAACAGCGTCTGTGATATGTGCCTTGCTCAGCAATGATCAGCGTGTACGCGGATCGAAGGCCCGGGTCGTGACAGGACTGACCACTGCCGTGGGAATATCGATCGTCGACAGTCTGAGGGCTACTTATCTTCTTTTCGACTGGGCTTTGTAGTGTATACTACTGTATCGTTTCGACCGTAGGTTCACGTCACAGGTCATAGCGGTCTCCGAGCTGTGTGACATATACAGTGGCGGCCAGATCAACTGCGCGCTACCTTTGTCGGAAAGATCGCCGAGATGCGTATTGAACGAGCTCGGCGGGCCTCAAAAACCTCACAGAACGGTAGAGCGTCAAGAGAAACCCCCATCCGCATACAGGCTGTGCCAGGGAGTCCCAGTGCTCCTGATGCTCACAAAGCGTGTCAGGGTGTGTCATATGGCACTACATGCCCTCACGTACTGTACCCCGCATATCTCACAGTACATACGCTCGTTTCGCCTGAAGCTTTGTATTCCGACGTTTCTCTACTCGCTCTGCCATTCTGTGAGGGAGCCAGATTTTTTTGACCTCGTCCAACGCCCGTCTCGGCGATTTTTCCGAAACAGGCAGCGCGCAATTGATTTGGCCGACACTGTAGGCCCCGAATAGAGTGATTCGAACCAAAATCGCAATTACGCTCCCTACTAATACTGGCATGTATTTTCTTGTCATTTGGCCACTCTAAGTCGCTTTCGGTCTGCTGTCATCGTCCGCAATGTTCATCCGTGTTGTTTTCGTTTATCCTTATAATAGACCGTATTTGCACCAGGATATATTAGCGAATCCTGTACCGACGGCCCATAGAGAACAATGGGATTCGCGTGCAGAATGTGTCGATATATATCGGTGCAAGTACGGTCTTATAAAGGAGAGTGAATAGTCAGCAGAGAGTCAAATCAAAAAGTCGAACGGTCACAGTCAAACAACACGCCTCATGCTTCAACCTCAAGTTAAGCTGGGAGCCCGCTCATTTTGGCCACGCGTACGCGCCGCGCGCCAGCGCGGCGCTAGCGTGGCACCCCTCTAGGTTGCCATTGAAGTCCGCCCGTGGGACACGGACTATCAGGCTACAGTTGACTCCCTCCTAACGCACAGCCTCCGTAACGCATAACCCCTGAAAAGTCATACATTTTGGGCGTCACCGACTTGGTAGGCTGGAAAAAGGCATAACTACCTGATATCTCATAAGGCATAGTATGGGTGGGGTCCAAAAGGCATAAAATACTGGATCCCCGCGCTGATTGTTGCCGTATTAGGCAGTTTATGGGTCCAGGTTGGAGTATGTGGGCCACGATTTAATTACTGCCGATCAAGCATGGGGCTTTTCTTGCAATCTATTACGGGCTATGCTCATTGCGACAACAGGTGCATGAGCAATGGCATGACCTCAATAGGAAATACAATGGAGACCCGACCAAAAGACATGCGCCGGGATTTGCCGAGTCAGATATTAGTTTTCTTGGAGTTTCCCGTAAGTCATACTCCCTCAAAGGGTATAGTCTGGGACACCCACGGACGGGTATGCGTTAAGAGGGAGTCAACTGTAGTTCGGCTAAAATGGTGTGTGAGACCGTCACGAAAGCTTCTCCACCGATGCCCAATGATTGATTACTGAACAAGTATCATATTTTTCACGCACTTGAGGATGAATGTAGGTCGACCGAGTCATCCGCGAACAATAGTTAGTGAATCCCATCCCGCAGCGTCACACCTGAATCTGGCCCATGAACTTAAACTTAGGCAAGTTCGTGCTGTCACAGGTTACATCCAGCGAACCTACGGTCGTAACGATACAGTATTCCAGTGTATTCGCCCATTAGCGAGATCCGGAAACAGTTCATGCGAAGCCAATTGAGCACCTACCATCTTCATACTACAATTTCGTTTTTGTAAGTTACGAAAATCATTGGTGGGCTCTGTACTCACAACCACGGGCAACCCTTCGGTCACCTTGTCTTCACCTCGTTTCACGACGGCGGGCGGTGCTGGACAGTCGTCGGAAGCCGTCTGCCAAGTCTCGCCTCGACAAGTGCGAGAAAAAACAGTCCAAGAAGGGTTGCGCTGGTCAGCTCGCCGTGCGCCTTTGCGAAAAGATTCTGAATCTCGTCAGTCTCACTACGAAAACGCTTTGAAGATCCAGAAAAGAATTGGCATGTTCATGATGAAATTATCAACGGGCGATATCTGCCATGCCTAATAGCAAACCAATCAAATCAGCGACCATCGCACTAGAGTGTATTCGCCCATCAATAATTCCGTTATGAACATGCCAATTTATTTCTGGATCTCCAAAACGTTTTCGTAGCAAGACTGACCGGATCCAAAGATCTTCGCAGCGGCTCGCGGCGAGCTCGACAGTGCAACCCATCCTGGATCAGTTGTTCTTTACCTTTTCGAGGCGAGACTTGGCACACAGTGCACTACGACTGTCCAACGCCGTTCGCCGTCGTGAAACAACCTGAGCACAAGGTGATTTAAGGGCTGCCCGCGCTTGTCAGCGCAGAGCCCGCCAGCGGTTCTCGTAACATACCAAAATGATTTCGTGGTACGAGGATGTTCGGTGCTCAATTGAATTCGTATGTACCGTTCTTGTATCTTAAAAAATGAACGGGCGAATACACTCTACTACGAAGAAGACGCGCACATACAGTTGACTTCTTCTCAAGATTTAGTGTTGCCGTTCAGCTCGCTCTCAGCTGGCTTACGCTCCAGATTAGGTAGCTCAAGACAGCTTAAGCCGAGGCAAGCTAAGTCATCCCCGGGCAGGCCTGTGGTCTGCCTGAAGAGGGAAGACAGGGTGAGGGAGGTAGCAGACATTTGGTCTGCTTCTTGATACAGTCCTGAACCTTATCTTTGAAAGAGATCGAGCATGAAGAAAGAGGTAACCCGTAGTCATCAGGGCATCCGTCAAGTCATGATTTGACGTTGTCGCAATCGTGATGATATAGTTTGCTGGTGGGGAATGCCGACGCATTATGGCGTATATTCTGGCAAGAAAATAATCATGGTCGCGCTTTCACGCCGCGCAACCGCATTTCGTCTGAGGGAGGTACCGGTTGTCTCACGCGGTAGATTCAGCTTCCCTCTCGCCCTCTGCGCCGTCATATGGCCATGGAAGAGATGGTGGAGGACTAGAAAGCGCTGCCGACGCTGTTCGGCCATTGCCGACCACGGCGGCCAATCGGTCCGCCATCTCCGCGTCGTCCATGACCGGCTGCTGGGTCGACGCTGCGGCGCGGTTGTCTGCTCGGGTGTCTGGCCCAGCGTGTTGGACAAGACAACTCGCTGTAGACTGATCTCTGTCCGCGCAACCGCAGCGTTAGATGGGGGCTGAAGCGGCGCATGTACTGCACCCGCGGGGTGAGTCCAAGTTGCCAACTGGGTGCTATTGTCGATGTAGTAAGCGCGCCCAGATCGAGTGTCGTGGGCGCGTGTCGAACCGCTGGGAAGTGGTGTAGTGTTCTCATTTGGCACCCGGGAAGGCGACCCAAGAGCATGGGCGGGAAGGTGCGTGAGCTGCGACCTCGGATCCCGTTCGGTACTGATGGTCTTTGGATATCGCGGGTGTGCCCAGCGCCTGGTTGGGAGCTTCGGATGGCAAGCGTGCGCACTCTAGTCGTGGAATCGCGACGACTGCGCTTGGATGGTGGCGACGGCGGCTGGTTGTCAGTGTCGCCACCTTCAACAACAGCGCTGAGCGCGCGCCTGTTGGAACGCGACTTCCTCGGTGGAAGCGGGGATATGTCCATCGCAAGCACGCCCTTGTATGGGCGGTACAGTGTGCAAAAACCTCCAATGACGTATTTCGACACATGGTACCGCCGAGCTTGAATATCGACGCACAACCGCGACGAACCTACGAAAACGACGCAGGTGGTTGAACTGTGTCGTGATGGTAGTCTTAGTTGCGTGTTGCTGAGTCCAAAAGAACGGGAGATGAGGGGAAGGAGGGCAATCGGTGATGGCGTGGCTAGGACGGACGGCCCGGGCCCGGAATTCGCGCGCTCACTGTGGAACGGAGGTCCTCGTGATTCCGTCAATTCCAGCCCATCAAGCCACACAGATCTCTGTACAGACCACGTTGAGCATTGCTTATCTTGGATCGGATTCCCAAAGTCCTTTTCTCCGTAGGGGGTCGCTCACCCTCCACAAGGTCAACCGCCGGAGGCCTTGAGCTGCTCGTCCTCAATTCCACGCGAGGCTCGGTGGGCATCATGCAGCCTACCCCGCTGAGAATAGCAGCCGTGCAATTTCCGTGCCTCTGTCACTCGTGCTGTCGAAAGTGATGCTGGCGTGGTGCGGGCCGCTCGAGAATATGTGTGCGACCCGATGATGGTATGGTTTCGGTAGTTCTGGACATTTCTCTTCAGTCATGACATACTCGAAGGCGCCCACGCAGCTCACTGAGACTGCAGATGTCCATATCTTTGACGGAACTGATCACTAGCATGAGACTGAAGATTCCGGCGCGGTGACGAAGTTCAACTTACCCACGTGAGCGCGGGAATGCACCGCTGAGCGTCGGCAACAGCCGAACTCGTCAGGCTCGCACACCTAAGTTTCCCTTCCGCCAGGTGCTCTGCCTGATGAGAGCTTACTGGACAGGTAAGCACGCACTCTCATTCCGATTATCTGCGTCGATCTGGCTGGTTCATCGGAGCCGTGCGTCGATATTGAAGGAGGGCGGCGACATGTGTCGAAATACCTCGCAAGAGGTTTTTGCACACTATACCGCCCATAAGTATGTCAGAACGCAAATAAATGTGAAATTCAGCCTCCTCTCCCTCTGCTGGCCATGAACAACAACAGCGAGCCACTAGGAATGGATCGAGACACTGCAGCCCATACAATGCATCCGCGTCGACCTTCTAGCCCTTCAGAGTCCTCAGATGGCACCCCCCCCCCTTTGGCAGAAATTTGCACGAAACCGGTTTCGCGCGCGAGAGAGAATCACCACTCAATTTCCTTCCCCCAATCGGCTCGAGCTGGAGAACTTTGAGCAGGTAGTCGCATTGCATGAAGATCCTCACCTCACACACCTCGTGCACAAGCCTTGAATCTGTCGCCCCCCTCCTCGGACGACATCCCTCTCTCCAAGCTCATGCCACTGCCGCACGATCCCCATCATCCGCCCGACACGAGCAGCCCTCCCACCTACACTCTGCGTCGTCGACGTCGTCATCCGGCCTATGTGGAATCCTCGGTTGCGGGGTCAAACACGGAGCCCAACTGGGACTCACCTGCAGGCCTTGTGTCGCCCTAGCTTGCAGTGCCATCGAGTGACGATACCTCGATATATGACGATGAAGCGGCGCGAGCTATTGTTCAAGAGCGCAGCCAACGCCTCCGATGTGGAACACTGGCTAGGGAGAAGGGAGAGAAGGCTGAGAAGGAGTCTTAGATCGGACCAGCGCCGCACTGTGATGCACGTACCTTTCGTGAATATACCGATGCCGCTCGAGCTGAAGCACGGCCATAGAGCGCGAGGAGGAGACAGAAAGCGAGCCTTGCACCTGGCTACCGTGCAGCAGGCTGCTGTGGCCGAGCAGACGCGCATCGAAAGCATATTGGACAGCATACTTGACGAACTGGGCGACAGACTGCGTCAGGAGGGAAGGACCTTGGCAGAATTACTCGAGCGCGCCTTCAGTCCCGGCGTATCCCACAAACATGACTGGAGATGGTGGAACTTCTTTCAGCATCGTGACGTTGTCCGGCGAGTCCTCCGCCACTGGACAGGACCTGGTGTCCAAGCCTGTCAGCTCGTGTACTCATGCGAGATTGGGTGCTCACGCAGATGGAAGAGATTGCCCAGTGCGAGTCTGAGGCAATCATTGCTCTTGGAGAGTTGCAGAACTCGGGGAAGGACATCGACGAGCACTACTTGAGGTTATCAGCCACATCAACTTGCATCCCGCCTACGTAGCATGGCCTCTGGGGTCTTTCGGGTCCTCGGAGACTTCTCGCGCACTACACAAGATGCATGCGACTACTTTCAGACGGCTGGAAGCGCAGAAAGGAAATGGTCAGTACAAACATGATCCTCTGCTCGAAAAAGCCGTTCACCTTCGTACCCTTCGCCAAATGGTCTCCTCGGCAGTCATTACGCTGATGCAAGCCGCCAGTCAGTGCAACACCTGCGTACAGTCAATTATTGGGACGTACTTCATGGCGACGGGGGCACAACGGCAGCACTTCAGCGTCCTCTCAAGAATGGGCATCACGATGGGATACACCAGCATTGTCGGAAGCAGTGACCTTGTAGCATCCGGACGCTCGCCTGGTACCCTCATTCAACTATCCAATGCTTGTCAGTCGACGGCTCGAGCAGGCCCCCCGGCATCTCACCAAAATGTCCGATCCAAAATTCGGGATTCTGGGTCATTTCCGTCGCATGGATTTTGGCCGATTTTGAGGGCTTCCCGGCGCACTAGGATCGAACCTTCGCTTAAGGCGCACTTTCCGGCGCACTATGGATCAAAACTCGGTGGCGATGACCCTCCCAGATCACCAATTCTGAGGTCCTGTCGGTGCTGTCAGGGGTGCTTGGCCCGTTGATGGTGGTAGGCGGGGGTCTAAGCGGGCGAAATTCCGTCGCGACCCCCTTATCCGGCGCACAATGGATCGGACCTGGGCGACGACAAGGCTCGACCGTCGCACTTTGGATCGAACCTATCTCGCCCTTTTGCTCGAATCCGGCGCACTGGGATCGAACGTCGGCGCGTTTTGAGCCTCCAATCCGTCGCATTAGGATCGGACATTTTGCTGAGATGCCGGGGGGCCTG